>PVIY010017584.1:0-49187 GCA_004026745.1 Myrmecophaga tridactyla | reverse complement strand
TTAATATTTGCATGATGTGAAAAGAAAAAATCGTAAGTATACAATTTGAAAAAATGTGACAAACTTGTATGCATGTATAACCTATACTCCTATAAGATACAGAACAATTTCATCATCCCAATTAGTTCCTCATAATAAGCAGTTCTTCTCCAGAGGTACCCACTATTTCTGAAAGACTTTGTGAAACGTAAATGTTTATTTTACCTAAAGTGTTTGATAGAATATGCTAGTGACACCATTTATGCTTGAAGCTTTGTGTGTGTGTGTGTGTGTGTGTGCATGTACATGATGGCTTCTGAAGACATTAAAGTTTTATAAAAGACATAAGGCTATTCAGTCTTTTTGCTTCCTGTGTCAGATTTGGTAGGTTTTGCTTTTCAAGAATTTTCTTCTTTTTAAAATTTCACTTAAGTTGTTGAATATATTGACTTAAAGGTTTTCATATTTAAAAAATCTGTAGGATACATACTGGTATCTTTTAATTTATTCCTTAGTAATTTGTATTTTCTCTATTTTCTTGATCATACACATGTGATATAAAGATGTATTTTGATTAACTCCTAAATACTAGGGATATTATAAATGTTATATTATTAATAATTTCTAATGTGATGCCATATAGTAAGGAAACATACTCTGTTGATTTCAACCTTTTCATATTTATTGACACTTATTTTATGGGGCAGCATATAGTCTATCTTGGAAGTGACATACATTCTTAAAAAGAATATTTATTCTATTCTTGTAGAAAGAGTTGTTCCACAAATATAAATTAGGTTAAGGTAGTTGATAGTATTGTTCAGGTCTTATAGCTATACTGATTTTGGGACTATATATTCTATCAATTAGTAAAAAAAAAAATGCTAAAATCTCCAACTATGACTGTTTATTCCTTAAATTTTATCAGATTTTGCTTTTTTAATATTTTGAATCTCTGTTGTTAGATGTATACACATTTATGGTTCTTATATCTTTCATGACTTGATCGTTTTATTATTCTATACTATCCATCTTTATCTTTCAAAATAAGCCTTTTCTTTAAGTCTATTATTATTACTGTTAGTTTTGCATGAACAGGCACCAGGCATCAAACCCTGGTCTCCAGCATGACAGGCAAGAATTCTGGCACTGAGCCACCATCACATTGCCCTACTTTTTAATGTTAATATAGCCACTCTATTTTTATTTTCCTTACTATATGACAATTTTTCCATTTTTTTTTTAAAAGTACATCCAATTACACATCTATGTAACAACATGAATGCAACAAAGTGCAACATGATGCAACAAAATGAAATCAGGGATTTAAACAGATTAGTGCACACCAATATTCATAGCAGCATTATTCACAATTGCCAAAGGATAGAACCTACTCAAGTGTCCATCAACAGATGAATGGATAAGCAAATGTCATATATACATATAATAGACTATTATTCAGTCATAAAGAGAAATGAAATTCTGATATGTTGTCACAACATGGATGGACCATGAAGCCATCATGTTGAGTGAAATAGATCAGACACAAAAGGACAAATATTTTATGATCTTATTAATCATGAAATAATTAGAATAAGTAATTTCATAGATTTAGGCATGAGAATGCAGTTTACCAGAAACCAGAGTTGAGGGTAGAGCATGGGGAGTCAATGTTTAATTGATACAGAGTTTCTCATGGGGTGATGGAAAAAATTTGTTAATAGATGGTAGTAATGGTAGCACAATATTGTGACTGCAATTAATAGCATATATATGTATGGTTACAAGTAGAAATTTTAGGTTGTATATATGTTACTTGAATAAATTTTTTTTAAAAAGGCATAGGTCTGTACAGCAGAATCAGTGAACCCTAATGTAAACTATTGAATATAGTGAAAAATTATAGTATATTACAATTATAGTAATATTCTTTTATCAATTGTAACAAAATTGCTACACTAATGCAAAATGTAATGATGGGGGGCTATATGGGAACTCTGTATTTCCTGAATAATTTTTCTGTAAACTTACAATGACTCTAGTAAAAAAGGTTTACTCATCCAATCTGTGTATTTTATATATAATTTGTCTCTATATTTAATTTGTCTACTATACAATCCATAGTAGAATCTTGCCTTTTTTAAAATAAATGTGAAAATCTGTGCCGTAAACTTGGATTATTTAGTTTGTTTACATTTAACATAATCATTGCCATGGTTAGCTTTAGATCTGTTTTGTTATTTCACCCTCTTGTTTCTATATTTCTCTATTTCTCATTTTCTGCTTTCATTTAGGTTAATCAAATATCTTTTGTGTACAGCTTTCTTCATCTATTGCCTTTTATTTATTTTATATATGTTACTGGCCCATCGACCTTTCTTGAATGAAGATAACCTCTTGTTGTGCCTTAATTTGGACAATTCCACTTCCTTAGAATGATAAACTTGTAACTTATTAAATTCCTCTTTTATAAAAGCTGTTCCAGTTCTGGTATATCACATTCCAGCAGCTAGGAAACTTAACACTCTTGTGATAGGCAAATATTGGTGAATTTTTAAAAATTCATCTCTTTAAAAGGTGCAACTCAACAGAATCTTCACTGTGGGCATCCTCTGTTCCTGTGTTCTTCCTCCTGAGACCCCATCTATTCTCAAATCTTTGAGAATAGTCAGGCTTTTCAGTGGTCAGTCAATAGTTTACTATTTCAAAAAATGAAGTAACCAGATGCATTAGTCTGAAGCTGCCAGAATGCAATATACTGGCCCCTTGCTCATGGTCTCCATTGATTTCAGCCTCTGTTTCTTGTGGGGTTTCTTCACTTGGTAACTTTGAACCTTCACTTAGCTCCTCCAGGACACAACTCTGGGTTCTGGCTTGCTGAACATCTCATGGAAAGGCACATGGTGGTGTTCTACTGGGCCCCGCATCTCCAAACTTCTGGATTCAATTTGGCTCTGTCAGCTCTGAAGCAACTGCTCTCTAAGCATCTGCATCAGCTCTGAGGTTTCTTCAATTTTTTTCTTCTTTTATAGGACTCCAGTAAACTAATAAAGAACCACCTTGAATGGGCAGAGTCATATCTCCACTGAATCAAAAGATTATACCCACAATTGAGCAAGTCACATCCCTGTGGAGATAACTAGTCAAAA
The DNA here is from genome assembly GCA_004026745.1 of Myrmecophaga tridactyla. Classification (NCBI taxonomy): domain Eukaryota; kingdom Metazoa; phylum Chordata; class Mammalia; order Pilosa; family Myrmecophagidae; genus Myrmecophaga; species Myrmecophaga tridactyla. Next base: position 46,059 of record PVIY010017584.1, on the reverse strand, counting down.
GTTTCTGCCCCACAGTATTGAATCTGAATTGAAAATGACTGACCCTACAAGATTGGATCAGGATTCAAACATGGCTTTTCTGGGGTACATAATAACTTTAAACTGGGACACCACAGCAGCTAAACCAGGGTGACTACAAGGGTATGACAGTCAAAAAGTAGGTAGCCATAGTCATAAAGTATTTTACTTTAAAAAAATGCAGTGATATATATTCACACACCATATAATCCATCAAAAATATAGGATCAATGGCTCACAGTATCATCGTATAGCTGGGCATTCATCATGATGATCAATTTTAGAACATTTTCATTACTCCAGAAAAGGAAATAAAAAGAAAAAAGAAAACTCAAAACATCCCATACCCCTTCCCCACTTCCCCCACTATTGGTCACTAGTATTAGTGTAGTACATTCGTTAATTTTGATGAAAGAATATTAAGATACTACTATTGGGCAGGCCAAGGTGGCACAGTGGCAGAGTTTTTGCTTGCCAGCCATGCTGGAGACCCAGGTTCGATTCCTGGCGCCTGTCCACATAAAAAAAAAAAAAAAAAAAAGATGCTACTGTTAACTATAGTTCACAGTTTCAATAGGTACCTTTCCCCCATATACCTCTTTATTATTAACTCCTTGTGATAATGTTGAACATTTGCTCTAATCATGAAAAACTTTTTAATATTTGTACAGTTAATCAGTCATTGTTGACCACAAGATTCACTGTGTTATACATTCCCATGTTGACATTCATGAGTCTAAACTTGTCCTTCCCATCATAATTCACACTGTTGATTATGCTCACAAGAATGTACCACCATCACCTCTACCCATTTCCAAATGTTAAATTTGACCTATTTAAAAATTATGCATACGTTAAGCAACCCCTCCTTATTCTCTAGCCTCATTCTATCTCCTAGGAAACTGTATTCTAGATTCTATGCCCATGAGTTTCATAGTATAATTAGTTCATATTAATGAGATAATATGAAATTTGTCCTTATATGTCCTACTTATTTCACTCAACATAATGTTCTCAAGGTCATCCATGTTGGCATGTGCTTCAGGACTTAATTCCTTCTCACTGCTAAATAATATTCCATTGTATATATTTCCAATATTTTATTTGTCCATTCATCTGTTGAAGGACATGGGTTATTTCCACCATTTCACAATTGTGAATAATGCTGCTAAGAACATCAGTGTACAAGTATCTGTGCATGTCCCTGCTTTCAGATCTTCTGGGTATATAATGAGTAGCCAGAATGTCAGGCCACAAGGCAACTCTATACTTAGCTTTCTAAGGAACTGTCAAATCATCCTCCACAGTGACTGTACCATTTTACATTCCCACCAGCAGTGAATAAGTGTTTCTATTTCTCCATATCCTCTCCAACACTTTTAGCTTCTGTTTGTTTAATAGTGGCCATTCTAGTAGATGTGTAATAATATCATATTGTGGTTTTGGTTTGCTTTTCCCTAATAGCTGGTGAAGCTGAACACCTTTTCTTGCAGACATTGTGCTTCTGATTGATAGGATGTCCACATCGGTGCTTTGGATTCTGCCTCTCCACAGGTGTCTGGGCACACTCTGCTAGGGAACATGTGCATTAAGGCTGGCAGTAAAGTGAGTTGATAAGTTCTGCCTATGCATTATCCTTCCCAGGATCCCTGAGGCCAGGTAAGAGATGCATAACTCCTTTTTGGTATTTGGATGAGCGAATAATGATGCTTGAGAATCAAGATTTTTGTGGGCTAACTGCCTTTGATACTGACCAATTACACAGGTAATGCTGGAAAAGGATCCTACAGGGATGTCTGTTTCAGGTGTTGTGACTTGACTGGCTGGATTGCAACAAAGTCTGGGGGTAGAAAAGAATTTGGAATCTAGCAGCAGTAACTATTTAACAACATGTCAATATTTTAACATCTGGTGAAATTGTACCAATGTTGTAAACTAAATATCAGCCTGTTTATATGCAGACACATATCATATGCAAAGAATGGCTTTCTATTCCCCATAGCAGTCTTAATTTGTTTTGCTCTTACTGAGTTATCTATTCTATTCTGTTCATCTGCTGTCAACTTTTGGCCCAATACCATATTATTTTTATTTCTATACCAATGTAGTGTGTCTTACATATAAAAGGTATTACTGTTCTTGGCTTTTCTTTTTAAATTTGTGAACATTGACTGTTCTGCATAAATATCAAATGAATTTCTTACATTCCTGAAAAAAAATCAGATGGAAATTTGGTTATTATTGTTTTAAATATATAGGTTGGGGAATACTTTAGTGTTATGTCCTCTTGTCCATGAATAAGGTATATCTTATTTTATTCAAATCTTTTCTTTCCTATATTAATTGCAAATTTGCATCCATAGACTTCTAGATTTTATTTCCTGGATTATTTTTTAGTAATTCAATACATTTTGGTATTTGAATTTGTGATTCATTTTCTAGTTTATAATTCCTGCTATATGGAATAACTACAGATTATTTAAACACAATTTTTGAATTATTATATGCATATGGTAAAATATATAACTCAAAAGTTTATACCTCAGTGAACTGTCACAGTTAACATAAATATGCAAACCTAACTCCAATCAAGAAATAACATACAAGAAGGCCTCCTGTGCCCCCTGACAAACACTATTCTCTCCCCATTACCCAAACGTAACTACAATCCATATTTCTAACATGAGAATGGTTTACTTCTTACTGAACTTTGTGTAATGAAATCCTAACATATATAGTCTTTTATATCTGGTATCATTTACTCAGAATTATGCTTGTGGGATTTATCCATGTTTTCCTATATAGCATTATTTCACTCCATTATATTATATTGGAGTATGGTATTCCATTATATAAATGTATCATATTATTTATATATATCTATTAACAAATATATATATTATACATCTATTAATAAATAGATATTAATATATCTGTATTTGGTGAATTTGGAGATGTTTTCATTTGGAGGCTATTATCAGCAATACCACTCTATTCATTTTTGTACTTTTTTTTACACATCTGTGTGCATGCCTGATCGATACATATACTCTTTCTATAATCTCTATTATAGAAATAGAGGTAGAATTGCTGGGTCATTGGGGATATGTATGCACACAGTTGTCAGCTGTGTGTGATGGTTCAAGTGGTTCCATATCCTCATCAAGCTTGTGTCATTAGGCAAAGTGTATGATAATTTCAATTGCTCCATACCTAAGTAATTACTCTTAACTTTTCCCCGCAAATCTGGCACTTCTGTTATTATATTTAGAGAATATTTTTCCAGGTTCATGGCATTAGTTTACGGCTTGTTTCATTTTTTAGTTAATCCTATGTATGTGTGTGTTTTACTATGTATTAAGAGACAACTGATTGGAAATTTATGAGAGTGTCTATAAGGAGATTTTGATCGAGCACAATTTAAAACAGCAATACCATTTTCATTTTTTTGAATCATTCCATTTTAGTTTCACCTAGAAAATTCTTTCCTCCTGTTTAATTCTATGAATCTTCCTGTTCTGACACCTATATCAGTCTATGTTCAATCAGGAAAGAGTAATCACAGACTAATTTAAACAGAGAAAGTGTAATATAAAGAATTACTGACAGGAAAATTGTGTAAGGAGGGATTCATTTGTCAAAAATGAAGAGAACTTTAAAGAATATGTGAATGGCAAATATAATATATAAAATATTACCATATCATAAAAGTAGAATATAATATAGTCTAGTAGGCACAATCCAACTCCTAGGACTGAGATAAAGCAACTAAGGAAGAGTTCCCCCATCCCAGATGAGCTCCATACCTTGTGGAGAGAACACGACTGTGATTCTCTGAATGGCAGAGAAATTCTTGTGGGACTGGCAGAATTTGCAGGAAATCCACTGTCCAGGGTACCAAGGAAAGCTTTTCACAGGGAGGCCTTTAATCAGAGGCTATAAAACTGTCTGGAGCATTAGTGGCAGAAGATGCTAGCCTTGGGAATTCCTGGCTACTATGAAAAGGAGACACTGCAGGAGCTGGATGCTGGGGAAGCTGCCTGTGCCACGAGAGTCTATCAAAGGGGCATATCTGAAATCCTTTTCTCCAGCACTTTTGGCTGACAAGGCTTACATCATGCCAGCTGGCAAAGAAAAACGTACTTAAACGGACAAGATCTGTTTTCACAGAGTAGACAAAAAGGGTTAACTTAAAATTGAGAGTCAATAAATCAATAACAGGCACAGCACCTTTCTCATTATTATTCTTTTGTCCAGGCGTATACAATGAATTTCCCTCTTCCCTTTCAATTTTTAGATGTCATTTCTTAACACTATAACTGAAGAAAAATACTGTTTTAGCCCATTGTATATCCCTTAATTTGCAAAGCATCTGGTACATAGACTCGATGAGTATTTTTGACTTAGTGAGTGAATGATGAAAGAGGTAATTCTCGAAGCTAAATTTCAACATAAGACTTCTCTAAACCACTGGACATATCCACCTGAATGCCCGACATGCACTGCAAGTTGAACTCATTGTCTTCCATATCTGCTCCTCTTTCTATAATCTCTATATTAATGAATAACACAATCTCTCACCCAGTTACCCAATTGAGTTCAGAAACTAGGAAGTCCTTCCTTTCTTTTTCCCTCCTTCTACATATATAATCTGTTCAACAAGTTATTTAGACTCCATTTCTCATTTATTGTCTATGTTTCCCTGTGTTTTTTCTTTGTTGCCATGGTTCTCCTGGACTATTGCAATTTTCTCCAAGTTGACCTTTCTGCCTTCAGTTTTGCAAGACTCAGATACATCCTCAGAATCCTGCCCTAGATTTCTAATAAAATGCAATTTCATCATGTAACTGCTTTGCTTAAATCCTTCAGTGTTTTTCTATTGCTTCAAGTTAATGCCTTACAAATTATCCTCAGGATGAGTAGTGACCTTCAGGTGTTATGAATAAGAAAAGGATCAGGAAGAGCACAGGACCCTGAAACCCACATTCTTGATTCATATTGAGCAGCTTAACTTAATCTCTTTTACATATCTTTTTTTATGACAAAGATTTTGCTTGAACAATATGCTTCACTATAAGCAATTACAATAATAGCATTTCAATCAAACAATTTTGAAAACCATTGAACTAAAGATAAATTCTAAATCTTTGATGCAACATACACAAGCTGCTACAATCTGTTGTCTTAGGAGGCTAAACCATAAAAAGAAATCCTGATTCCACCTTGTTAGCTGGGATGCTCAGTTTGTAAGCCTGAATCACCATGTGTAAAATCCAACTACCGTGAGGCCATCCAAAAGGGGCAGATAAGGTGTCTGGCAAAAAAACTCCAGTTGAGGTCCCGCTTGATAGCTAGTGTCAAATGCTAGACAAGTAACTGGAAAACTTCCAGGTTACTCCATCTGCCAGTGCTCAATTTGAGTTTCCCCAGGACAGGTACTGGAGATCATAGAGCAGAGAAAAGTCACCCCCACTGTGCTCTGTCTGAATTTCTGAACCACAGAATATGTGAACATAACGAAATTATTTTTTATACGAATACTTTTTAAAGTAGTTTGTTACATAGTAGTACTAGCCAGAACAGAACACTACAGTAAGAGTTCAAAATGGGAAAGACGTGGAGAGTTCCTGGCACCTCATCTGAAACCTGAGGTATTTCTGAGCCTGATACAGTTCTCTGCAGTTGAGGAATCCCAGGGCTCGTACCTGATACAGCCAAAGTGACTCAGCAGAGCCGAAAGGAAAAAGCGGAGGGCTTCAATAACAATATGTATTCACACTGACAACAAAGAATGTAGGACTATTTCCAATGGACCAGAGGTAAGCTAAGTGGAAGAAACAGCTGGCACAGGATTTTTGTATGTGCTACCATAAAGGACAGCCTGGGAGGATGTGGGAACTCTTGTAGCTAAAATCTGAGTGTGCAGTCGAGATAAAAGTGCCTACCTGAAAAAAGAGGTATCAGGCACTTCAGGAAAGCTTTTCCTAGAAAAGCACAGTAGGCAAGAGGCAAGGTTGACAAGATAGGAAATTTAAATACCTGCAGGACCCAGGGAATCAGAAGCTGGCTTACAATAGTATAAATCAAGAACTTTCTTGTTCTTTCTTCCCTTACCTCCCATCTAAAATTACTGCTCTAGTCCTGGAGGAGATCAGAGGAGAATGTAAAGACAGAAAACAACCACAACAACCACAGACACTCAGACTTTTTATGGGGAAGCAGGATTGTGATCTGGTAGAGTGGGCACATTCCACCTATAGTAAGGGAAGGGAAGGCAGAGGATATGTTCCTATACATGGTTGGGTAGAGGTGGTTGCCAGAACTTGTCGAAGTTCTTTTTTGTTTTTTTTTCTATTTTCTTAACTAAATATTTAGTAGTATCAGCACTAACAGTGAAATGAAGAAGAATGTACAGGTTTGAGGAGAAAAGGGAAAGCTATAAAATGGACGTCAGGAAGTGTTATTGAACTAGTGTAACAGTTTGATTAGCAATGGCATTAGGAGTTAGCTTGAGTCTGGTGGTCAAGAATTTAAGGTGTTATTCTCCAGCTGTGTTGCACTAGGGGATGGAGACATGGAGTAAATAGAGCACTGGATTTGACCCACATTGAAGTTCTCCTAGATGAGAATGCTGAGCAATAACTCAAAGAAGAATGGTTTCTAATCAGGATGTTGAAATTTAAGCTAGGCAAGGAGAAAAATGAGGGCATGAGATGAGGTGAAGGATGGTGGAAAACTAGTGGGATTTCTGGAGGTTAAGCTGAGGTTCAGAGAACTTGGAGTGAGGATAGAAGAGGAAATGCTTTAGAAAGACAGCAGGTGGTTATTCCATTAAATTAGCAAATCAATGATATGCTTGGGACTTGGAATTTATTACTCCATTATTAGAATAAGTTTGTATTGTGAAGCATTACACTAATAGATAGGCTATTAAACTGATTGAAGGGTACTATGGATATATCCTTGAGCTCTTTACATCCCATATGTCACATATCTCAACCATGCTCACTGTGTAGGCATTCAGAGGAAAATTCTTCCAGCAACTAAAATATTTCACCAAATGGTACTATATTCAAAAGATTTCCTTTAAAGAAATTAGTTATATTTGTTTCCAATTAAAAAAAAATTGTTCTAGGCAACTTTCCTGTATTAAAATAAATCTTTTAGATGAGCAAATACAATGCCTGTTTTATAATATACCCAATTTGGCAGACATTGGGAAGACAAGTAATTATAAACCTTTTATTTTTTGAGAAATTCATTTTGTTATTCAATTGACATGAATACACATTCTTACCCCCAACACATAGATATATTCTGGCACACTCATCAACATTTAAGAAGATGAAATTCTATCAAATATTAAAGGAAATGAATGTGCCAAATTGCATTCCTCTTCTCAGTCTGAATTACAACCTATCTATTAAACAATATATATCTCATATTTAGTATTCTGTATATTCCTATTTTTCTAGTTTTTCTTTTTAAATGACTTAATTTATTCCTCAAAGCCTGCAATTATCAGATTATTTATAGATACAAAGGCCATTAAGCTTTGATGCATAAATGGTGAATAATGACACCATGAAAATTATCTTTTAATATTACTCTATGAATATGTATGGCATTATTGTGAGTAATATTCATTTCTCAGAACTTCCTTATAAACAGGATAAGTATAAATAAAAGAAGCAGTAGGTGCTACAATCATATTGGGTTTTGTACATAATTTCCATATGAATAATTTATGTAAAATCCTTAAAGTTTGAAATTATCTATAATGGTTCTCTGGGTTAGTACTGATTTTTTAAGTTTTAGAAAGCTTCCTTTGCTACCAAGTAAGAGAAAAGGAGAGAAAAAAAGGCACACAACATTGTAAGTGAATAATGCTAACTGGACATTCAACTTTTTTGTGTCTAGGTCTTAGGAATAATATTAAACAATGAAAAACAGTAAAAAGCCCAAATCCACCACCTGCTGAATTTTATATTTAAAACTTGGATGTAATTAAATAAACATTTTTTTCATAATTGTCTTTATTATTAGTTTTGAGTCTTAATATATTGAGAGATTTAAAAAATTATTTTCATTGTCAAAGATATCCCAGCTTGAAAAAGCTGGATGCTTCATGAAAGCTAGATTCTTACAATTTATTTATTTATTTATTATTATTATTTTTTTACATGGGCAGGCACCGGGAATCGAACCCGGGTCCTCTGTCATGGCAAGCTAGCATTCTTGCCTGCCGAGCCACCGTGGCCCGCCCTCTTACAATTTATTTTATTACCTATTTTACTTTATTTATCAGAAACATTCATAATTATAATTATTAGACCCTGCTGTGAAGGCCCTACATAGCAATAAAGACAATATTATTTAATTTTAATTATACCGCAAATTATATCATAATTAGGTTGCTCAATTGTTGTAGACAGGCCTCTTTGACAATTCCCACTCATTGCTGTTTACCTTTGGTGGTTTTACTTTGGTTATTTAAAGAATACTTATTATGGTAGAAATGGATGGATAAATCTTATGAACAATTAAATAACAGGATATCCTCCATGTAAGAGACTTACTTGCATTTCACTTTAGTTAAATAATATAGACAGCAACACTGAGAATGTATATTACTGTATACAAAGAGAACTTCTGTATGAAATAATTACTATCCCTTTTCTGAAAAAAAAAGGAGTACTAGATATGTGAAAAGAACATGTGTATTTAAAAAAAATTTTTCAGCACAATTTTCTGTTTTCATATCTGTTTTTCAAAGGACTAAAATTAATATTTGGAATTTTTAGTCCAACTATCCCAGACCCACTGGGATAATGAAACCATAAAGAAGATATATTTGAGTAAATGATAAGCATGTTGTAGGAAAAAGTATTAAATCAGAAAGATCTGCTTTTGAATTTGCTTCCAAAGGCTTTACTAAGCATTTTACTCGCTTAGTAAACTTGTAAAGTTGCTTACTCTTTATGTGAATCAAATTTCTCACCTGTGAAGTGGAAAACATACTATCTACATCAAAGGATTGTTTCAGAGATTAGATGAAAAGAGTACAAAGTGCCTAGAGTATAGAAGACACTCAATGGACCCCTGTTTACCTTCTCTACATCTTGACTTCGCACCAAGGTATAGGACAGATTACTTTAAGTCTGAGAAGTGGGAAGAGAAACTTCTGTCGCATTACTAAGAAAAGAGGTGACCCTTGATCTCTAGTTCAATGAAAGTCCATACCATAAAATATTTAGCATATATAAAATGAATATGTAATATACATTGTATTTATAATATAAAACCAGCCTTGTGGTAGAAAAGTTAAGGAGATGTTATTTTAATGGTGACAATTTAGGGAATAATAGGAAAATGAGTATGACAAATATAAAAATGACAGAAGAAGCACTTGCATACTGTTTCTATATATCATTAATGGGCTTTTATTATATCTTAGTTATTGTGACTTTTATATCACCACCCCCAAAATGAAAAAGGAAGTCATATCCCTTTTTACAGATGAGGAAAACAAGACTTAGAGAGGTTAAAATACTTGCCAAGATCACTAAGTTAGAAATTGGTGGAACACGACTTAATCCCAAACTGTCTGACCTAAAAACTACGTTCTCAAACACTAAACTATATAATTGTTTGCATATTAAGTGTGCCTGTATGTCATAAATAAAGACTTTCTTTGAAGAAATGTGTGAAAAAGTCCTATCATTGAAGTTGGCCATGAGCAAGACAGTGAATTAGGAAATATTGCTTGTTTATTTCCTACTTCACCTCACTTACTTCATTTGCTTTCAATTTTAGAAATAGATTTTCATGAACAGAAGTGTCTAAAACCTACAAAAACTGAAAATTATATTACGTGAAAAGTGTTGTGTGACTCCTTGTCTGCCTTGTTATATAAATGTTTCACACATTTCTCGTAAATATAAGCAATTCTGTATAGAGAATATTTTATTGCAGCCTTATTTCCAGGTTGTTGTTTGCTTTATATTTTTAACAGCTTCATTGAGGTATAATTTGCATGCCACAGAGTTCTCTGGTTAGACATATACAATTCAATTTTTTTTAGTATGTTCACAGATTTTGTGACCATCACCAAAATCTAATTTCAGAATGTTTTCTTTCCCTCACCTGCAATAGCAACACATTCCGATTAGCAGTGACTCCTGATTCTCCACCCTCCCCTCAACTCCTGGCAAACACTAATCTACCTGCTTTCTGTGCAAAGATTTGTCTGTTCAGAATATTTCATATAAATTGAACCATAAAATATGTGGTCTTTGTGACTACTGTTTTCTTCACTTAGATACTGTTCATCCTTGTTGTACTTTGTATCAGTTCTTCATTGCTTTTTATAGCTTAATAAAATCCCATTGTATGACTATAGTACATTTTATTTATCCATTGTTCAGTTGATGGATATTTGAGTTTTTTTCCACTTTTTAGCTATTATAAATAATGCTATTATGCACATCTACATACAAGTTTCATGCGGACCTATGTTTCCATTACTCTTGGGTATATACCCAAGACAGGATTACTGGGTTAATGGAAAATTCTATGTTTATCATTTTGAGAAATTGCCAAACTTTTTTTCAAAATGACTGCAATATTTTTCATTTCATTTCGTGGGAGTTCAATTTCTCCACGTCCTCTCTAACACTTGTCATTTTTCATGATTTTTATCATAGCTATCTTAATGAGTGTGAAATGATGTATCATTGTAGTTTTGATCTGCATTTCCCTAATGACTAGCAAAGGTGAACATTTTTGCATGTGGCTATTGGCCATTTATTTTCTTTGGAGAAATGTCTATTCAGGCCCTTTGCCCATTTTCAATGGGGTTATTTGTCTTTTACTTGTTGAGTTGTGAGTTATTTTTTTTCTTTAATATTGTTTATACTATATCCTTACTGGATGATTTGCAAATATTTCTCCCTACTTGTAGAAAGTCTTTTTACATTCTTGATAGTGCCCTTTGATGCACACAAATTTTAATTTTGATGAAGTCTAACTTCTATATATTTTTTCTTTGGTGCTCATGTCTTTTGAATCATATTTAAAAGCCATTTGCCAAATTCAAGGGACTGAAGGTTTATCCCTATATTTTCTTCTTAGAGTTTTATAGCTTTAACTCTCAACTTAGGTCTAACTTCATGCTTTTGCATGCAGTCATCTAGTTGTTCTAGAGCCATTTATTTAAAAAGGCTATTCTTTCTCTTATTTTGCATTTAGCACTTGTTTTGCATTAAATTGTGTCCCCCAAAGACATTGTCAAGTCCTAACTCCTTGCCACATGAATCAACTTATTTGTAAACAGGACCTTTGAAGATGCTGCTAGGTTAGATGAGGCTAAACAGGATTAGGGTGGGACCCAATCCAATATGACTGGTGACCTATAAAGAAAGGAAATATGGACACAGAGAACTAAGATAGAAAGAGAGATGGCCATGTGAATTATACTGTCTTAAGCAAAGGGACACCATGGATTGCTAGTCACTCACCAGAAGCCTGGGAAGAGGTGTGGAGTGGATTCTCCCCATTTAGAGGAAGCATGGTCATGTTGACACCTTGATTTTGGACTTCCAGCCTCCAAGATTGTTAGATAATAAAATTTTTTTCTTAATGCCAACTAGTCAGTGGTGTTCTGTTGCAACAGCACTGGCAAACTAAGACAGCACCCTCATCAAAAATCAATTAATTAAGGATGTATGGCTTTATTTTTTTGGACTCTTAACTCTATGCATTTTATCTTTATCTCTATCTTGATGCCAGTGTCTGTACCACACTCTCTTCACTACTGTAGTTTTGTAATAACTTTTGAAATCAAGAACAGCCAGTCCTCTAAATTTTTTTTCTAGATTTTTTAGATATTCTTGACTGTCCCTTGAATGAGTCCCTTGAATTTCTCTATGAATTTTAGGAGAAGCTAAATTACATTTTGGTAAAAATACATTAAATCTGTATTTATGTACACTAAAAATTACATTAAATCTGTAGACAAATTATTTAAGGAGTATTGCCATTTTAACAATATCAAGTCTTCCTATGCATGAAAATAGGATGTCTTTGCATTTTTTAAGGTATCCTTTAATTTCTTTCTTTTTTTTTTACTAGATAAGTTGTGGGTTTACAGAACACAAATGCATAGAATACAAGATTCTCATATACCACCCTATTAGTATCACACTGCATTGGTGTGATACATTTGTTACAACTGATGAAAGTACATTTTTATGGTTTACTATCAACTATAATCCATGGTTTAACATAGGGTTTACTGACTGTGTTGTGCAGTTCCATGGATTTTTTAAAAGTTTTTATCTAGAACCATATATGCAGCTTAACATTTCACCTTTTGACTGCATTCAGATATAGCTATGTATATTTGATGCTGTTAATTATATTTACAATGTTGTGCTACCATCATCATAGCCAAAACCATTTCCATCATTTCAGTCTGTGATATTTTGTTATAATAGTCCTGGCAAACCAAGATAGTTTTGTTACTGAGAATTGGGGTTTTGTAACAGCAAAACCTAAAAGCATGCAAGTTACTTTGAAATAGTCTAATGGATGGAGGCTGAAAGAATTTTGAGGTGCTTGATAGAAAAATCCTAGACTGCTCTGGCCTTTGGAAAGGGCAGGACTTCTGCTTGGGCATTTGAGGAGAGCATAGTCATCAGCCATGTTCCTGGAAAGGGTGGGGCTGTGCTCAGAGAGGGTGAGCTGTCACTCCAGCAGACCAAGAAGACAAAGCATTGAGCCATAGATGATTATCAGATCTAGATCTTAGAATCTAATTGAGGTTGCTTTACTGGGTGTGAGACATATTTGGGACCCATAGCCCCAATTTTTCCACCAATTTCTCTCTTCTAGGATGGGAATATCTATTCTATGCCTTTTGCATCCTTGTGTTTGGATGCAGATAACTTGTTTTTTTTTTTTTTTTCTTTTTTTTTTAGGTATCATAGGCCCACAGGTACAGAAGAATTTTGCCCCAGGACACCCATAACTGATTTTGATGAGATTTTGGATTTCAAGTTGTTACTGAAATGTCTTAGGGCTTTTGTAATTTTAGGATAGTGAAAGCATTTTGCCTATGGGGAGAAAATATCTTTTTGGATCCAAAGGGTAGACTGTGGTAGATTGAATCATGTCCTCCATAAAGACATTTATTTCCCTGTCCCTGTGGGTTTGAACTGATTTGTAAATAGGATCTTTGGAGATCCTGTTAAAATGAGGCCAGATTGAGTCACAGTGAGCAAAACAAGATAGGGAGTTTAGGAGGTATGGGAAGGATTGCTGTAGCTCTATTATTTCATGTCTTTTAAAAAATCTGAAGCATATATAATAAATATTAATATTTATTACATTTAGGTGGGCTTGCACAGGTGTTATTATTTTGTTTCTCTACATTAAAAATATTTCGTGTATTAGTTTTCTATGACCACTGTAACGAATTACCACAGATTTAGTGGATTAGAACCACTGAAATGTACTCCCTCATGGTTCTGGAAGTTGAAAGTCCAAAATCAGTTTCCCTGGGCCAAAGTCAAAGTTTTGACATGACTGCATTCCCCCAGAGGCCCTAGGGGAGAATGTGTCCCTTGGGACTTCCAGAGTCCTTGGCTATTGGCATTCTTGGTTTGCGGGCATATTGTTATAGTCTCTGTTATCATCTACATCACTGTCTTCTCGGTGTATCGAATCTTGCCTCTCTCTTATAAGGACACTCTGATGGCATTTAGAGTCCACTAATAGAATCTAGGATATTATCCTATTCTCAAGGCCCTTAACTTAACTACATCTGCAAAAACTGTACAGTATAATGTGATATTCATAGGCTTCAGGGATTAGGACCATGTACCTTTGAGGGGCACCATTCAGTCCAGTGTATTTCATAACAAATACAAAGGAAAGAAAACCAAATGGAGTGGAGAACAGTCCTTCCTTCTTCCTTCCTTCTTTTTCCCTTTCTTTCCATTCTTCTTTCCTTCCTTTCTTCTTATAACAAATATTTTCAGATGGCCTATTGCATTCTTTAGGCTTTTGCACTCTTTAAGCTTTGAGGATTCAAAAATGAAAAGGACAAACAAGTTACCTAAGTGAATGGCATTTATATTGGAGTAGGAGAGGCACAAAGGCAATTATGCGATGAAGTCATTATAAATTATGATAAATACTACAAAGAAAATATATAATTTGTGATCAAGAATATCAAGGGATGAAAGAAGGCTACTTTGTATTATTTTTCTAGGGAGGGAAATTTGAATTATTACTAGGAGGTTGAAAGAAGTTGGTAATTCAACGAAACAGGGAAAGAGGTGAAGAAAAGGTAAATGTAACAGCTACAAAGTCATGTATATCTGGTTCTCAGAGAGTTTTGGCCAATTTGCTTGGCTATATTTGAGAATAACAACAATCAAAACACAGGATTCAAGCTAGATATTTTGCAAACTGGATATTTTTTAATTCATATGCAAAAGAAAGAAAAACTTAATCCCTCTCTGAATGCAATCAACTAAAATAATGCATTTAACTGATAGGTGATAGCATTTGGCCAAAATATGTAAATGAAGAGATGTATTTTTTTGTATCCTAAAAGGGGTCACAGTGTTTACTGGTAGTGGAAGGAAATAAAAATTATGACTGCAAAACATTGATAATTTGTGAGAATGAAAGTACTTGAGAGTCCTGTCCTTTCTACAATTAGAAGATGACTATTTTAATTCATAGAGATAAAAATCTTCAAGCCTGCAAGAAATAACAGCAAGGTCACTTATTGAACTAAGATTATTTTGTGGTGAGGAAAGGCAAATTTAACTGGATGATACTGAAGACAGAGAGATCAATTAGGAAATGTAATCAATAGATGTAATCAAGGTCATTAACTACTGGCAATGCCAATTTTTTGCATGTGAATTTAAGATGAGGAACATGTGAAGATTCTTTTCTGAAGTGTATAACTTCTGAGTCTAATGCCACAGAGCTAAAAACATGGCAGAGAAAGTATTCTGAAATAATGAACACCCAACTTACAACTGGGCACCTTTTTCTAGAAATATTCCAAGAAAATTACTCTGAATGTCAGAATCTGAGAAGAGCTTTGATGATCTTATTTGGGTATATGAAAGTGTGACAGCAGTAACAGCACTCAAGTTTAAGAAAGAAAGACTAAAGAAGTAAGTCCAGTAGCCTGAGTTCCTGTTGCTCCCATTTGCATTTGATCTTAGAACAGCAGTATATCATGTGATTCAAGGGAGCAAATAATATTGCCACTGGTCCAATTTCACCACAGTAAACCAAGAAGAGATTTTAACATTTAGTGTAGGAAGATACCCCTCCCCTCTTTATCATCTTGCCAGAAATGGCATATTTCTTCAAATTTGAATGCACAGTACAGTAACTAACTGAAATCATAAAGAGATGCATGTCTGTTCTGAGTTGGAAAAACATTATCTTTTCAGTACATGATTTGAAAAGATAAGCATAGTTAAAATGCAGGAATCAGATATTTAGAGATGTGTGTTTATATAAATGCATTCACGTATGTATGCATGCATATTATATATTGATTATTACTATTATTATTTGGAGGAAAATTAATTTTAAGACTATAGGGTTATATGCATGAGTAACAGCAAATTTGGCAATTCATTTCACACTTTACCCTTCATTTTTAATCTTCTGACATCAAAATCAGACATCCTGAGGAGTTTAGAAATGATCCTTCCTTTCCTTGAGAATTTTTTAGAATTGCTGTCATTAGGCTACTGTTTCACTGAAATTCTCAATTCCTCAGAAAGAGCTAAAAAATCCCGATCAGTTAAACAGAATCTACGTTAAAAGTCTAGAATAAGTTGAACTGAATGTCAAAGAACATTTATAAGGTAATTTATCATTTGCAAGACAATTTCACAAAGATTATTTTTAGGATTTAATCTTGCTTTTGGAAAAATACATGTAAATTTTTCTCACTAGAACATAGATAGAGAACAACGCCATCCAGCAAGAGAATTCTAGGTAAAAGAGTGAAAACACTTCCTGAGTAAACTAATTAAGGAAATCAAATGCCTAGAGGTCAGCAAAAAATAATGAGTCATGCTAGGACAATCGAAGATATGGCCCAGTCAAAGGAACAAACCAACACTTCAAATGAGAAACAGGAGTTGAAACAACTAATTCAGGATATTTGAACAGACGTGAAAAATCTGATCAAAAATCAAATCAATAAGCTGAGAGTGGATATAAAGAATATATCAAGTGAACAAAAAGAAGAACTCAAAAATTTGAAAAGACAAATCACAGAACTGACAGGAATGAAAGGCACAATAGAAGGATGATAAAAACAATGGAAACGTACAACAAAGTACTTAAAGATTAGTAAACTAAAGGACTGGATATCTGAAACCTGTCACACACAAAAACATACTAGAAATGGGTTGTTTTTCAATGGGGATTTCTTAGGTTACAAATTTACAATGATAAGCCCATGAAAATGCCCAAATTAAGGTATCAAGGGGAAGATACCTTTTCTAAGGCAAGGCTGCTGGCATTTGGGATTCCTCTGTCCCATGGGAAATCACATGGTGATGTCTGCTGGTCCTTCTCTCCTGCTTCTGGTTTCAAAAAGCCTCTCTCAGCTCCTGTCCTTCTTGCTTCTCCTGGGGCATTTTATCTCTAAGCTCTCTGGGTTTTTACTGTCCTTTTAACCTCTCCACAAAAGACTCCAGTAAAAGATAATTGAAATAGCCTAACAAAAGTTTTCACCCACAGTGGATCTGCCTACACAAGAATGGATTAAAAGAACATAGTCTTTTCTGGTGTACGTAACAGATTCAAACTAGCACAGGACCCCTCAATCTATAGGATATTCATTTATTTGTCATTCATTTATTAATCCACCAACCAACTCTGTTTTGTTATAGAATAACTTAAATAGGTCACTATATACATCATAGTCATATGGCAGTCATCTTTAGGGAAATTGCATCTATGAATAGTAAAGTACTTCAAATTCTGTCTCTTGGGTAAAAGGGGAAAGTATAGATCATATATGTTACTAGAATAAAAACAAAAAGATAAGATATAAGAATGTAAAAAAAATCAGTGAATGTAAAGCAGTTTAGAATGTTTATTAATGATTAGAATGAAGCAGTGGGAAAAAATATAAGGATTATATTCCAAGTTTTAGCACCTGACAGTAGAGAAAAAGATAAAAAATTCATTGTTTGTGTCTTACGTTTTGCAAAAACGAATCATTGCATCTTGTAGTAAATTACTTGCAGCAGCATAATAATAACTTTATGAAGAACATAATATCATGCAACTCTCTGTCTCAGAGAAAAGCTTCTAAAGAACAGTCAGTACTGAGGACTCTTTTTGTTTTCTATGTGCAAATTTAAGTGTATAAAGTGTCCTTACATATTTATGTTTCAGTTGTCTCTGAAGATAATCTTCGATCATCATGTTCTAGTGAGAAAAATTTACATGTATTTTTCCAAAAGCAAGATTAAATCCTAAAAATAATCTTTGTGAAATTGTCTTGCAAATGATAAATTACCTTATAAATATTTTGTTTTTTAATTATTAACTGATAACAGTAAAAAGTTATCAATAAATAAGAGGTTTTTGGAATTAAAAAAAATCCACCACTGAATTTAAATATTAATAGTATTTTGCAAGCAAATTTACCTCTTACAAGTGAAACATTAAAAAAATCTTCCCTGATTGCTAGAAATATCAGCAACTCTTGAAATTTGTGGAGGATAAATGCTAGTGACTCAATTATGGCACATTTTAGAAGTGTTAAGTAATGTGACAATACACAACATTTGTTCTTCATTAAAACATTCCACAGTTGAGGTACTTTGTTTTCTTGATGGTTTTCTCCAGTCTTCTCCATTCCTGAAAGTGGCACCACCATCCTCCTCGTTGTTCACATAAATAATCTGAGATTTAATCTTGATCATTTTCTCTATCTCATGCTTTGTGGCAGATACTGTTGGGTTACCTGCCCGATAACTGTCCCCTTCTGCTTGTTCAGTGGCAGAGTCGACCTCTCACATTAGAAGCTAAATGCCAGAGCTTGCCTTGCTCCTGTTCATTTTCTCATTGAACATGAACATGTGCTTTGATATTGGCCAATTCTTGAAAGGACATGTTCATTGGAGCTTCTAGAATAAAAGCTTTCCCGTAATAAGATAGATACAGAAGGAGATACCCATTTCTCTTTTGCAAACCAGATATGTACATTTGATGAGTATACCTATGCCAGCTATCTTGTGACCCGAAGCGAGAAGCCTAAGAAACAAACTAATATATTTGACAACAGCAGACAGAAAAAGAAAAAGTCAGATCCTTGAATACATTGTTAAATTTGGAAATGCCTACCTCTATATTTCTTGTTATATAAAATTGTTTAACTCTTTTACAATGAAATAGTCTTTTCCCTGCATTTGAAAGCATCTTAACTGATATACACACTGCATCCAGTCCATCTGCAAGTCCTTTCAAATCTCCGGCGAGGTTTACTTCTCTTTATCTCCTCTAATTCCCTAGGTCAAATTGACATCATCTCTGCCTTTAAATAGCACAATGGTCTCCTAAATGCTTTCCCTGCTTCTCTCTTGCTCCCAACACACCACACAATAGTTAGAAGTTTTACTTTAAAACATGCAATATTATGTCACTTTCCTGCTTAAAATTTTCCAGAACTTTCCCAATGCACTTAGGATAAAATCTAATCTCCTTACTCTGGTCAAGGCTTATGTGATCTGCTTTTTATGTACTCTAATTTGGTATGCTTTAGCCACAGTGACTTCTTTTTGGCAGGGAGGTGGTGGTATATGTCCATCTTGTTTCCACCTTAGGGTTTTTCCATAAACAGCCTTTCTGACTAGTGCTTTTCATATTGGCTTTTTTTTCTTACCTGGGCAGGCACTGGGCACCTAACGGGGGTCTCCAGCATGGCAGGTGATCCTATTGGCTTTTAATAGCTGGAATGTTTTTTTCTTTTTTTTTTTTTGCTCACATCTCACCTTAGAATGCAGGAAAAAAAATGCATGACAATCTAATATAATTTAGTCATCTCACCACTCCCTTTCATATTATCCATTTTAATTCTCTGAAGAATATGTATCACGATTTGTTGTCTTTTCTCCATATATTGAATATTTTTGTTTCTCCCTACCAGCATGTAAGCTTGCAGTGAGAAACCTTAAATATCTTGATTTCTTACGGTAGAACAATAATTAGAACACAGTTGGCTGCATAAAAGGTCATCTGTTTATTTATTTATTTGTTTGTTTATTTTGTATGCTGTATGGCAGGGTCACATTTCATTCATTTTCCGCATGAGTATTCTGTTAGTGCAGCACCATTTGTTGAATTTTTGTTTGTTTGTTTCCTTGTTTGATTGTTTTGGGAAGTGTATGGGCTGGGATCGAACCCGGGTCTCCTGTATAATTTATATTTTTTAATTATGAAAAATGCTAAGTCTCTAATCATTTCCTTGATCATAGTTACATTTCAATCACATATCAATAAATTGGTGTTCACATGTTTTTCTTTCCTAACCTGTCTTTTTGCAAGTAGGTAACGATTAGGTAATGTAACTCTAACCCAGAGCTTCATTGCATCATTGCATTTGAATATCATGACATAAATTTTCAAGCTTATAAAATGAAACAGAATTTCCAGAATATGGCACACAATTGTGTAGCTTTTATAAGACTGTGCCTGAGTACCCAGCCCACATTTTTCAAGTGTCTCCCTATACTTTCATCCTGCAAATCCTGAAATTGAAACTTTGATTTTTTTCCAATATGCAATTGTTGTTTCCCAATCTCCTCCAAATCAATGAAGTTTGAAAGAATCCTTGATGATTCTAAATTATTGTTTTAAAGATTAATTCTTCCCTTTCAGGATTTTTTTGGCTAAATTATTGAATATAATTTAAAATATATTTTTAAAAGAATGCTTTACTCTGGTTTATTTTCACATTTTAAACAAAGGTTGAATAAACACTTTAAATCACAAAGAATATATTACAAGAATATGTTTATTTTATTTGTAAATGGAATATGATTTTCGTAAAGTTCCGTGGACTCTAGTTTATTTAGCAAAGACCTCCTAAGTCATAACTTTTTTCGGTATTATTAGTGAATCATTAGCCTAGATTCATTTATAGCACCACTTAAAAATCGGGCCATTACTTTAGGGTTTAGAGTACTAATTCAAGACTTCTTATAAATATGGTCCATTATTATAACTTCAGGGCTTTACAAAGTGTCTGGCACCTAAAAAGAGTGCAGAAAACTTGACTGAACAGGATTAGCGTGCTTATGAACGTCACAGTATGGATTTTTTTCATAAAAAGAAAGACCAAGGCCTTCCAAGATATTGTTTAAAAAAAATAGAGGAGAGTTTTGTTTTTTATCCCCTGCATGGGCAGGCACTGGGAATCGAACCTGGGTCTCCGGCATGGCAGGCAAGACCTCTGCCACTGAGCCACCGCCGTACCGCCCAAAGGAAAGTTTTCAATGTAGTTCAATAACTATGTAAACTTTTAGAAATTGACATTTCTAATATTTTAACATGGCTCTTTATCCTACCAAAACAGCTAGTGCTACAACTAAATGGAACTCATGTGTTATTCCATTCTTATCCTTAGCCTATTTTCACATTACATTTCTTATGGTCATATTTCCTTGTCTTCTCTTTAATTTTACTTTTCTCTTGATGTTAACTCCATTTCCTCCTTCTTCAGTGTAAAGAACCCCACTTATCAGAGGCTAATCTTGCAAGTTGGCTAACTCAACACTAACTGCATTGTTCTTCTCCCTTACTGTCTTTCATTCTAGAGACTAGAAAATCTAAACGTTCTCTTCTCATATTCCCTTTAGGCTATAGATAGCCATGTGGCAAAATCCTCACCAATAGGACGTAAAAATCACCTCATGGTGGGAAAATACAGCTTTCTTTACAAAAGAGGCAGACTTTGCAGGGTTGTCCTTTCAGTTCCTCCCTGCATTTGAACTCATTATCTGGAGCTGCAGTGTCCGTTTTTAAATCATGAGGAGAAAGTCTACAGAATCAAAGAGACACTGCATCTGACTTTGCTGCTCAACAACTAGAGCTCGTTGATGAGGCCACCCGCTTTCCATCTCCGCATTTCTCATTGTTAAGAGAAACAAATCCCCATTCATGTATTCTAGTGTAGGTGAAGTTTTCTATTACCAAATAGACATAAGCAGTTCTGAACCACCAACATATTACCTTGTCTGTGAAGAATTCAGCAATCCTCCTGGGAAGAACTTATCACCTTCTACCTGATATCCCACCCTGTTTTATTTATGGTGCTTTAATATTAGACTCTGTCATGAATGGAATTGTGTCCCCTGAGAGAGGTATTTAAGTTCTATTTCTCAGTCTTGTAAACATGTTCCTAATTGGAAAAAGGATCTTTAAAAATACTATTAATTAAGAAGAGGCCAAATTGGATTAGGGTGGGCCCTCATCCTATATGACTGGTATCACTATAAGGAGACAATAGCTGTACACAGACAGGGAGAATGACACCCATGTGTCAGAGGCTGAGATTGAATGATGCTACAAGCCAAAGAATGTCATGGATTGTTGGCAAGCCTCCATCAGATCATTACAGACTTAGAGAAAGCATGACTCTGCTGATACCTTACTTTCAGACTTCTAGCCTCTAGTCTGCAGAAGTGCTGTTTTAAGCCACCCTAGAAAATTGTAACAGATTCTTTATCCTTTAACTGTAGTTGCTGTGCCAGGATCTTCTTCAGGTCAATACATTTTATTTATTTTTGAAATCACAAAATCTAGAATGTGCCTTGCAGTCATATAACAAATGAATTTTGGATTAAAAATGTTTTAAATAAATTTGGTATTAGAGAAAATAAGAAGTCACCTTAGTTGACTTAAGGGAAAGTTACTCTTAACCATTTTAATGGTTCTCTGTAACTATAGTGTGGTATAATTAGCATAGCATAGAAAATAATAGAGCAATAGTGTCAAAGCATGGTTAACAGAAGGAATATTTTCCCCCAGGTGTTGCAGGATATATACTCTTTGGTAGAAGACAATAAAATGAGTCTTATTGAGCCAGCTAAATTTATTTCATTTTTGAGAAAACTATTTGCTTCTCTCATAGCAAAGAAATGAAATCAGAAACAATGCCAGCACAATCTGCCACCAAAAAGAAGAGGCAACCTTTTTCCTTTGCAAGTCAGGCATTTCTGAACATTTATATCTAACCAAAACCCGGGATGTAGGATCTGTTTGACAAGAGGTAAAAGGAGGGCTGAGACTTCTTTCCTGCAGAAAGACATGAAGTTTCTGAAAAAAGAGATGTGAAGGAATGCTTAAATGTAAGGCTTCAGAAAAATTCAATGAGCAAGTAATAACAATACCTTATAACTACAATTGAATTTATACTAAATACAGTAAAACATAAAAAAAAAATTAGACAGAGTACGGGTGCCAGTGGAGACTTCCAGTTATCAGTAAACAGGGAACTACGAAAGAATAGTGAATAAATTTTACTAGTTCCTTCTGCTTAACCCAACTAGTAGTGAGACTGATGAGTCTGAGAAAGCATGGACTGCTCAGTCCTCGGAGAATACAGAGTTATGCACTAATGAAGGCCAACAGCTGCATAATGGTATCATATTATACAGTAAAATTCAGAGCACCATCTCAGAGCTGAATTATTGCTAGATAACTTCATATAACTGGGGGCATAATTTGTGATCGTGTACAGGAGCCTGCTATTAATAAAACTCAGCCAGAACTTTCATCCTCCCTCATGTTCCGTCTTCGCAGAACAAAAAACAAGCTGAAATTTCTTTGCTGGGAAGATAAAAGGAACAAGTCTTTAATAGAAATCTTCAGTTACATCTAGATTCTAGTTCTCTTCTGTATTTTTTTCTGTCAAAGAAACCACATTTGACAAAGAACTTTGGGATGGTGTGAATGTCCTGTGCTGGGAAAAGCCGGAGCAACGAGACTCCTTATTTGCGTGCTGAAAGTTATCTCACAGAAGAATAGGTCAGGTTATCATACATGAGAAGAAAGGTTTGAGGAGAGATTTTTAGTTATTTCCATTCTCCCTGTCATTATATCCTGAGGAGTTCTTGATGGGGGAGTCCTAGGGAAGTCAGGGACCTGCTCAGTAGCCATCTCCTAGCCTTTGCCTACCTGCTCCTTTTGCTAGTTTGCCTGCAGATGTTTCTATGCTTCCAGCCCAGGGGAGATGTTAGGTTTCAACTGTGACACACAAGCTGCCCAGAAATGGAACAGCTGACCATGCCTTGAACCCAACACCAGGAACAAGCTCCCCAGCTGCTTGCCAGGGAAAATATAACACAAAGTTTGCTTGATGCATGTTTTTTTGCTCAGCGGCCAGGCTCCCCCCTCTCTGAGGGGTATACAGACCAAACTCTCAGGTGACACAGCTGTCTCTGACGCATGTAGGGTGGAAGTAGCTGCCATCCATCAACTCTGATCGAGCAGTGGGCCTCCTGGGAGACCAGTGCCTTCTTTCCCTATTGTTTTGGACCCTTTGTACTATGTAAGTAATAAAGCAGTCACTTGCTGAGATTCTCTGTTGTGTTACCACGATGTACCATGCAGCCACTCACTCTACAGGGAGATAGCATAATCTTGAAAATCAACAGTGTCAGGGCAGAGGTATAGGTCACAAGACCAGAGGCTTTGCAGCCTAAAACACGCTACACTGGATCTGTTGGAAAGGGCATAGAGAATGCCCCAGATTTAGGCTTCCCCCTTAGATTCATTACATTTGCCAACTAAGACAATATATCTTCTAAATGTTACATTTAAAAAATGCTATAAGAAGACAAAATAAAGAGGTAGAAATTGATATAGTAGGGAAATGCAAATCCAAAGAAGTTTGGTATATAAATTTTAATACTAAATATAATCTATAGATACAGATATTAATTGACTATATTTAAATCTTAATATTATTATATTATATTAATAAATTATGTAATATTATTATTATGTTTCAAGGCAAAAATGTCATTTGGTTAAGACAGAATGCTCTTTGCTGGTAAAAGGAACAAAATGTAAGAAAATATGAAAAACACAAATATACATGCACCTAACATAATAGCTACAAAATGTATAAAAACAACAAATCAGAGAGCTGCAAGAAAAAAAAGAACGGCAAAAAGAGTAAAACAGTTAATCCAGAGATTATGATACACTTTTCTAAGAAATGTATATATCAAGAATATAAAATATAAGCAAAAATAAAAAAGTATATGGTTAACAAAATTAATAAACTCAAAATAGCACACACACATTATAAAAAAAAAAACTTTGCTCCCCAAACATAAACATAAACTTCCCTTTCTGTTTGAAGATGTTTTTGTCTCAAAAGAAGCCTTCAGGGCGGCTGCCGTGGCTCAGCAGGCAGAGCTCCGACCTGCCGTGCTGGAGGTCTGGAGTTCGATCCCTGGTGCCTCCTGCCCATATGCAAATTAAAAAAAAAAAAAAAGAAGCCTTCATAATTCTGGAATATTAACATCAAACAATGTTGTGTGGCATTATATCAATCAGCATCAATAACAAGATCTGTACAATTTTTTAAGTCTGGGAGAAGAACTGAACAAAATATTTTGAACTTCACTAGGTTAAAATGGACATTATAAGTGAAATTATAAATTAATTAGAAATTCATAAGTGAATGATCTTGAACACACAAATTTTTGAATTTTGTGGTGTAGAGCTACATAAGAACTTAGAGGATATTTAGAGCTTTAAACACATTAGAAAGCAAGAAATAAGAGGCACAAATTTATCATTCAACCAGTAAATTTGAAATAGAGCAACAGAGTAAGCTAAAGAAACATGGAGAAAATAAGGAAAAGCAGAAACCAATGAGAGGAATAAACAAAACAGTCAGAAAAAAAATAACAATAGCAAAGGAATCTAAAAATTTCTGTTTGAAAGGTTAATAATATTGACAAATCCCTGGCAAGAACAATTAAGAAATAGACAAGACTCAATATATATATATGGATAAATAAAGCTAGTAATTATATATTAAAGAGCAATAAAATAATGTTTTAGATTTCGATACACTGAAACATCTGAAAAAATAATATAAAATGCGAAATTAGTAGAAACATACATAGAATATTAAACAATGAACATTAAGAAGCTGGAAGGCTTAGAAATAATATTCACAACACAACATAAGCTCCAGGGTCTGATGGTTACAGATGTGTTCTAGCAGCTCTTCCAGGAACAAGCCATCACTGTCTGTACCTTGTCCCAGAATAAGTATTATCTTTGTGTTCTCAATTTAACTATATTAAAAACGGTATTTTTGCACTCCCTCCACATGAATGAGCATCAAGGTGCTCTGAGCTCATTAGGATATCTTGTTGCGTGTGACCCAGTTTGCCCCCCAGAGAGAATCATCACACTTTTCTAGATCATGGGCCTTGGCAAAAATGGAGATCTGTCATGGCCCTGTCACAAGCGCTTAAATAGAAGGTGAAACAGGGTATAGTAGGTAAGTAAAGTCTGATTAGAAGGAGTAGAAACACCTGGATTTACATTCCCAAGAGTCTAACTTTAACAGAAATAATTTATTTCTTGGTAAGAACTCACAGAACTCTTGAAGGAATCCATGAGTGAACAAAAGGTCTCAATGATAACTTTGAGCTTTTTGAGCAACCAGAATCGGATGATAAATGTACATAGTTGATGGGAAACAATTCTGTTCATAAGATAGCTATGAATAGCCTAGTTATCTTAGATCATTTATAACAAAGATCTTGCAAAAAATTTGATACATTTTACGTCAAATGTTATTTGAACATATCATTCCTTCTAAGTCCATAGCCACTAACCCTTTCTGATTCCTGGATCACGTTAAATATTTACTGAAAGCTATAAATCACTTCCCTCTAAAATACTTAGAGGCATAGTGCATGTATTTGCATATAGATGTTGTGGAGTAGGTCATTGAGCACACAAGGATCTTGGAATCTCTTAAGGTTCAGTGATTTCAGATCAATAATCTATCATCTAAAATAGGTGAAATACATATCTCACTGCTGCACATCCAAACAAACCACTCTCTAATGATCTTATAAGGTTGAAGATGTTGTGTTACTGTAAAACCTAGTAATAAATTTCCCAAACAATGTATAATATATAACATATGCTAAATTCTGCAAATTTACAATACAATATGGGGCTAACATCCATAATTACATTTCAAATGAATGTTCTTTCTATACTCAACTGGAATTTTCCAGTATGTTTATGATTATAACTTTGATCTTAGGTATATTTCATTAACAAATAACATATGTGAAAAATGCCAAATATTTCCATGCACATATTATTATTCTTTTTTTTCCTAATAGCATAGTACTTTCTAAAAACATAAATGAAATTCACATAAGATGCTGCTATTAAACAGTCTTTCCTATCAGTCTGATATTTTTATATTAGAACGTGGAAACATTTTAATAAGGTAATGTGAAAATAAATTAAAGCAGTATTGACATCTAACTTTCATTAGCCTAGGATTAACTTTCAAAGAATAGGATTGATTTGGCAAACATTATTTCATTTTAATTCAGGACAAAATTGCCCCATAAAATAATGTTGTGTGAAGTAATAAATAAATGCATACTTGAAATTGTCATTTGTTCATTCAATGCACATGAAATATATGAAACTAAATCCAACAAAATGATGAACTTAAACATAATCAAAGAAAAATTGAATGGTTTATATAGAAAAGTAACTTTAGTGTGTTCTTACATTTATCATCCTGTACTTGAAAAACTATAAATTTTTCCTATTTACTTACATAAATCTTTATATTTCCAAAATTCAGACACCAGAAGCTTAAATGTCAGAAAATATTTGTTGCCTTTATTCTTAGCAAAAATGTCACTGGGCTATTCTTACAGGCTTTTGCTTGGGATTGCTTAAAGGACTTACTCTGATTTCTGCTCTTCACTTACTTCCTTAACCTGCTTAAGCTTTTTGTGTCTGTCAGTCCCAATCTATTTCATCAAACTCAGACATGAGAGTGGGGTATCAAAGGTGCACTCAAATTTCTCAAAATATTTTTTCAATGGTACATGAGATTCCATATTGCATTCATGATTGTGCTGAGCATTGGTAGGGGGTGGGACTAACAGTGGGCACCCAAAGATCTCCACCATCTATTAATATCATTCTCATTTTTACCTGTAGGGGTTGCTTGACTTCCATCTACAACTTTCCAAAGCTTGTGATCTCAACACCTGACTCTCCTCCTTGCTGTAAGTACCTCCCTGGAAGTGTAGTTTCATCTTTTGTTCATGCTGTTTTTCATGTAGAATATAACAAGCTGTAACCCTCATAAGTGAGTGTGTGTGTGTGCATATGTTTTTTGCTTTGGATAGTACCAGTCAACACTTGAATTAATTTTACTTTTCAGCTCCCAACACACTATTGTCATCGCTGTGTTTGCCTGACTCTTCTCTAGTTAACTTTGCTGTGCTACACAGTGCATTTGCTTTGTTTGTTGTACTCTATTCTTTTCTTTCCTTTGCTTCCAGCCCTCTCTCCCTTTCCTCTCCCCTCTTAGAAACATGTTGAGGTTTCTTAGAAACTTGTTGAGGTAGGCTAGGGAAATCAGGGAAACACTGAGCGGCCACCTCCTGGCCCTTACCTGCCCCTACCTCCTTTTCTACTGAGTATAGATGTTTCAATGTTTCCTTTTGGCAGCCCTGGGGAAATATTAGATCTAATGAAAAGGCCTGACCTCAACGTAAACCCTGAAACAAGATTATCAGGGCACAAACTTTCAGTGGTGAGGCCCCGTTCCCCCTGGGTTGTATAAACACCCCACTCTCGACCTCTCCGACCAAGTAGTGTGTGCAGTACTGCTATCCATGAACCTTGACTCAAGCAGTTGGCCTCTCAGAGAGGTGGTCCACAATGGAATCTCTTTCCCTGCTCTTTGGACCCTTCGTGCTGTGTATGCAATAAAGCGATCATTTGCTGAAAGTTTCTGTTATGTCTGAGCCTGTGTTCCCATAATACGCCATATAGCATATTGCTCCACAGTGTATGCTCTTGTGTATGAGATATTTTTTAAAAACATATTTGATATAGTAAATGTATGTGTCTTATTTCAACAGTTTTTCTTATGGTATTGAATATATCCTGATTCCAATTTTTAAAACTTTTTGTATAATCGGTCTGCACTGCTCAATGTATCTCTATCACAGATAAATTTAATTGTGGCAATGCACTTCAAAGGATGCTTTTGTCACATGTTGCTTAATCATTTCTCTCTAATGGAAGCTAACTATGAAAGGTGAGTACACTTCCCTCACCCTTACATTCCCTCCACAGAGACCAAATAGAGCTAGAAGAACCCACATAGTTCTATGAGAGATTTCTAGGGGGTATTATTATCTAAGAGTAAAATATTGATTCCTAGAGTATATGTTTGCTTAGTGTCAACACTTTCAGGTTGTCCTGAAATAGCTGCAACAATCCTCATTTCTTCCAGAGAAGGATGGCAGCTCTGTTACTCTATCTTAGAAAGCATATTATATATTTTTACTCATTTTGGTCAATTGTGGTTATAAAATAGTATCTCATTTTGTTGAAATTTGCAATTTAATTACTTAAGAGATTGGGTTATTTTCAATTTTTTCCTAATTTTCTTGAATTTCTTGTATTTTCTTGTTAATTGGGAATTAATTATACATTAAAATGTCAATTTCTATCAAGTGAAATATTTCATTTAGTGTGCTAAAATCTGTTAAATTTGACTATGATTTTCAATGTTGAGAAGAAATATTTTATTTCTCATGTTTGTTTTAACTTTTAAATATGTAAAATTTGTGTATGATTGCACAACTTAGTGATGATACTGTGAGACGTATACTTTGGATGAAATATATGGTGTGTGACTATATCTCAATAAATCTGCAAATCAAAAAATGTATATGAGGCGGCTGCCGTGGCTCAACAGGCAGAGCTCGAACCTGCCGTACTGGAGGTCTGGAGTTCGATCCCTGGTGCCTCCTGCCCATATGCAAATTAAAAAAAAAAAGTATATGGCTCAATAATTGCTTCTATATTGAAATAAATGATTTCTTTTGTTGTGAGAGGAGAAAACCTCAAATTAGTTAGAAGAAAGTAAACAAACCCTTAC
This sequence comes from Myrmecophaga tridactyla, assembly GCA_004026745.1. Lineage (NCBI taxonomy): Eukaryota > Metazoa > Chordata > Mammalia > Pilosa > Myrmecophagidae > Myrmecophaga > Myrmecophaga tridactyla. The sequence goes on along the minus strand of PVIY010017584.1, from coordinate 16,781 downwards.
ATTAAATAAACTTACTTCACAATTCAAATTTATACTTAATGCCTTTGTCCTACTGGATATTATTGGTAAGACATTTTTAAAAAATAATTTTTCTATAGACACTTTTAGTAGCAATGAACTCAATAAAATAAAAGTGCAGTTAAATGAGAGATTAGATTCTGAATTTCCATTTCTCAAAAAAGTTGATGATAAATGTGCAACTTATCTAAAATAGTTGGCATTTATCATTCACCTTGGAGTTTGTGATGATATCATTAACCACTTGAAAGCTAGAAGACTCAAATCTGCTGAAAAAGAAATTTCTTTTCACAAGCCAATAGGTATTTAAAATACTTTGCTTTAAGATGGAAATTTTCAGGTGCAGTTGCAAAAGGTTCTTTTACATTGTGCTGTGTAAAGCATGACCTTTTGTTTATATCGCTAAATTAATTTGGTTCAGTTTGGTACCAAGTTGGTGTGTGTGTGCTTGCACTTATGAGAAGTGTGATGATAGCTGCTCATGTGTTAGATCATTAGCAGAAGAATTTTCAAACAGTTAAATGCTGCCAGTAAATTAGTGTTATCAGATGCTTCAAACAGAAAGCCAGTAATTCCAATAATCATTTGTTTTTCATCCAACACGTAGAATCAAAGAACAATTTTTGAAAGTTCATTCTGTCAGAAATATCTGATACTTTCATGAATGAGATATTAAATTTAAGTAAAAGTTTCAGTGTTGAATTTAAACTTATTTTTTTGTCATGATAATATAAGATAATTTTTGCCAAAGCAAAATGTGATTCTGTAACATTATTCTTACTAAGTTAGGAAGACCAGACAAAAATGTTCTTAGAATTGGGCCTGGTGAACATATAATTTATAATCACATCTGAAGAAATTGTAATATTCTACCACTCAAAATAGAAGTGATAGTTGTAAAAAATAAAATGCATATTTTTATGTATATATAGCATACTTTTAAAGGTGAAGTTAAATATAAATAAAAACAAGCATGTTAATACATGCTATCTTTCTGCCTATAGTAAAGCAGAGTTTAAGAATATTTAAACTTTTAAACAATTATTTGCAAATTAACTCAAGTTTTCTACAATGGAATTAAAAATTTTTAATGCAGTCACCAAAATTTTGGATGAATTTTATTGAAACACTATTGTAAATCTTAAATCAAACAATAAAGAAAAATTTAGTTTTTGAAGCTTTGCATAAGTTACAAATAATGAAATTCAAGTCTTCAAAAAGGAAGATATCAAACTACATTCCTCCAAAATCAAGGGACTTCATGATTATATAATGATATATTTGATGAAAACTTAAATCGTGCATGAAATTTAATACATGTTATAAAGCTATAATAATGAAGAGTCTATTTGATTGGTGTCTAGATGTCAATATCCATGATATCAAATAGAGAGTCCAGAAATAGATATACAGTCAATTAAATTTTGAGAAATGAGTCAAGGTAGTTTAATGGAGAAAGGATAATCTTTTCAATAAATTTTTCTGGAACAAGTAGATATCTTGACCTATCACCTCATATAGTTATTATTTGCAAAATATGTATTTGATAAAGGATATATTATATAAAGAACATTTACAAATGAGTAGTAAGAAGTTAAAATCCCCAAATAAAAAATAAACTAAAGATTTAAACAGCTACTTTGTTAAACAAAATATACAGATTGCAAATAAGCACAACATAAGATGCTTAGCATCATTAGCATTATTTGCATAATAAAAATTAAAACAACAATTAAATAGCACTGATGAAAATGTCAATAGTTGGCAAGAATGTAAAGCAACTATAACGCCATTTCATTGCTAGTTGAAATGTAAAATGATAAAGCTATTGTGGAATGCAATTTAGCAGTGTTTTAAGAAGGATGTAGACACCCTTATCATGAGACCCAGTGTGCTGGTTTGAAGGGATATATGTACCCTAGAAAAGCCATGTTTTAATCCTAATCCTATTTTGTAAAGGCAGCTTTTTCTTCTAATCCCTATTCAGTATTGTATGTTTGAAACTGTAATTAGATCCCCTCCCTGGAGATGTGATTTAATCAAGAGTGGTTGTTAAACTGAGTTAAGTGGAGGTGTGTATCCACCCATTTGGGTGGGTCTTGATTAGTTTACTGGAATCCTATAAAAAAGGAAACATTTTGGAGAAAGCAGAGATTCAGAGAGAGGAAAACAACATAGCCATGAGAAGCAGAGTCCGTCAGGCAGCAATCTTTGGAAATGAAGAAGGAAAATGCCTCCCAGGGAGCTTCATGAATCAGGAAGCCAGTAGAGGAAGCTAGCAGATGATGCCGTGTTTGCCATGTGCTCTTCCAGATGAGAGAGAAACCCTGACTATGTTAGCCATGTGCCTTCCACTTGCGAGAGAAACCCTGAACTTCACTGGCCTTCTTGAACCAAGGTATCTTTCCCTGGATGCCTTAGATTGGACACTTCTGTGACTTGCTTTAATTGGGACATTTTCTCAGCCTTAGAACTGTAAACTAGCAACTTATTAAATTCCCCTTTTAAAGGCCATTCCGTTTCTGGTGTGTTGCATTCCAGCAGCCAGCAAACTAGAACAGCTCATTGATTTGATCAGCTTTTCCATGTCTGTTCAAGGATGCTGAATTAATTGTTTCAACTCCTATATCTCATTTGAAGTGATGTTTGTTCCTTTAACTGAGCCATATATTTGATTTTCCTAGTATGACTTGTTATTTATTGCTTGCACCTAGGTGTTTGATTTCCTTAATTAGTTTATTCTGGAAGTTGTTTTCACTCTTTTATCTAGGGTTTTCTTGCTGAATGGCTTTGTTCTCTATCTGTTCTTTGACATTCAGTTCAACTTATTCTAGACCTCCTAGCATAGGTTCTGTTTAACTGATCAGAATTTTTCAGTTCTTACTTTACTGTTTCTTGCCCTGCCTCTATAGAGCCTTTCTTTTTTTGAGGAGGGTCTCCTCAGATGTTATATACTCTGGTCAAATTTTCCCCAACCAGACAGTCCCATGTCTCAGGAGGAGAGAGTTGCCAGCATCAGTTTTCCCTGAAAGTGAGCTCCAGCAGGTTTCCAGACTTTCTCTAGTCTCTGTGCTTTTCCTATCCTTTCCAGCATTTGGCGCTTGTCTGCCTATAGCTTCCCACCAACTTGATGCCTTTAATTTCAGCAGACTCTCCCTGCCGGGGGTGTGGTTGAGACAGTGGTGATTGCTTCAGTTTTCCAACCCCTGGGGCCTGAATTCCTTGAAGGGGGGATTCCACTTGAGCTGGTCCTCACCCCCTTTTTCTTGGGGAAGATACACCCTTTAGGGAGTTAACTCCTTTCACGCAACTAGTTAGTCTCTCAGACAAACTTAATTTCTTCCTTGCTTAGGACACTGCTGAGCCCTAAAGTGTAGGTCTATCTAGTGAGCATTTAAGAAGTTTAAAAAAAGAAGCCTTTTCAGAGCAGGATCCTCACTCCCAGGTTTTCTAATCAAGAGCTGTTTGCTCTTGACTCACATGGAGTTTGCATGTGAGTCTGTATGTCCCCAGGCTCTATGTGTCCGGTTTACTTGGAGTCCAGCCCTTTTCCTGTATTTTGTGCTGTCTTTCTGTTTGTTTGTTTGTTTTTGTTGTTGTTGTTGTTTTCTGTTAGTCTCTCTCCCTCTCTGCTGGGGCAAAAACTCCTATTGTCTTCTTTAGTGCTTATTCCAGATTTATCTGTGCTGGAGGCCTGTTTCCAGTAATCAGAATTTGCTAATTAATTCCACAGTTGGAGCTTGACTAAGCTAAGCCCTTGCTACAAGTAAAAGTCCATTTCCTTTGCCCTCAGGGAACCAGCCTGCCATGCCCAAGGGGAAGGGGACCTGGCTTTTGTAGCTTGGGGAACTCACAGTTCTGTGTGGGGTCCTTCCACCTGGTCCAGACTGTTGTATATTGTGTGTCCAGTCACTGATGCCCCCCCTCCCCGCCCCCAGCAGTTGTTCTGTTCTGTTCCTGGCTATTTACTAGCTGTTTTGGAGGATGAACTAAATTCAACACCTCACTATGCCACCATCTTGCCCCCAGTCTCACATAGTAATTTAATTCATAATAGCCAAGAATTAGAAACAATCTGAATGTCCATCAACTGAGGAATGAATAAACTATTTGTGTTTAACATACAGTGGAATATCAACTCAGCTCAACAATGAAAAGGAGCAAACAACTGATACATCCAATGCTATGGATATCCAAAACATTGTCCTAGGTGAAAGAAGCCAGATACAAAAACTTACATTCTCTATGATTTCATTTCTATAAAAGCCTAGAAAAGACAAAACTCTAGTGAAAGAAAGCAGTTTAGGGCTCCCAGGGGTCCAAGCTGATGAAAGGGAGGAAGTGTTTTTAGGGTAAAAGAAATATTGCATTTTGTAAGTGTGGCATTTAAATAAACATATACATTTATTAAAATATATGCTTTTTTCTTGGTGCCTACCCATACAAAATATATATATATATGCGTCATATTTTATTGTCTATAAATTGTACAACAGAAAAATGAATGTTTCAAAAAAGAGGCCCTTATGTGGATGCAACAGGATAGAATTCATGAGCTACTTCTTCCTGCTGTTACCAGAGCTCTGCTGAAACCAGAGGCGAGTTCTGATCCAGGTTTGGCATCTTAGCCCCTAAAAAAAAATTCAAGGAGGAGAAAGCAAGTAGTGGTAAGCAGTGAAGTTTGTTCAAAGATTAATACACACTGCAGAAGTTAGTGGGGGCATGCTCAAGAGAGATATGCATTGAGTGGTGTGGGTTTAGCTTTTTTTATAGGGAGGTTTTGCTAGCTGTGTTTTTCCATTTTGACCTTTGAACTCCACCTCTTTTCTTTGTTTCAAGGAAAGACAACTATCGGTGTTAGTGGTCTCCTGTCCCATACTATAAGTTTGCTCTGGGCACATAGTTTAACAATCTTTAGGACCCCAGGTTTTCTGTTATTAACTAAGAATTTGCTTTGGGCTCATGATTTTACAAGCCTTATGGTTTGGTGGCTTAAGGAAAGGTTTTGTTTTAGGGAGTTTGCGGTTGTACATTCACTTCTTCAAAGATAGATAGGAAACCAGGGACCACAGCCTTGAGACCCTATTCTCTCCTGCCTCACTGTGAGAAAATCATTTAACATCACAGTCTATATCATTGTATTTCTAACTCCTGAAATGGCCTAAAACTCATTTTGGAATTTGGATCGTATTAAAAAATGCCAATAATGAATTCCTATATAATTGTAAACAAGATAGTTACAAGTGCTTGAATAATTGGCATTTCTTTAGGGTAGGATACTTCCAATTTAATTGTTTTTAACTGGATAACTTGACTTAGCTAAATAGTTAATCTTCTATAGGTGCTAGAAGCACAATTTATCAGTTTTTCTATAACTGGATAGATTAAAAGCACACAATATAATGGGTAGACCTCCCTCATTTTGGTTAAAAATAGAAAGCTGAAACTTGTAGATTTAAAACTTGTTTTAAAATTTGGTAAGAATCATAAGAAAACAAGAGGAATTGAATAAATTAAATCCTAAGATTTTATATGTGGGATAGAGTGAGAGAGGAAGTGAGAACTGATTTAGACTTTAATGAACCAAATTTTCCCTCTAGGTGAAAAACCTAATTATTAAAAGGAAAAATATAGAGAAAATAAAGAGGAAATTTAAAAGCTGGTATCAATTTTTTAACCTGTTATAATTCATTGTTTTGTTTGTTACCTATATTTATAAAGTAGGTGAAGTATTTAAAAAGAGCTGACATTTATATCAAAAGCTTTAAGCCATTAATTGTGTAATGAAGATTTAGATGCTTGTACAATTATAATTTGCTAAAATTCTACTTATTTGTTAGCTCTAATCATGCATCTATTTGAAAAACATTACTTTGTAAGTATTGATAAATTAGACATTGGATAAAGAACTGATATAATGATTATTGCTCTCCATGCACCAAGTATTTTTGAGGAAAAAATCAAATTTAAAACAGCCACTTCACTTTCTCCTTTTTTCAGAGAAGCTTCTCAAGCATATTAAAAAGAAAAGAGTCATGGAACTAAGCATTGCAGTACAGTAAGTAGTAGTAAGAAAGAAATTCCCAAGTGAAGTATTGCCAGATAGTGAGCTTTGTAAGGAGCAAAATTTGTCATGTCATGCCAGCATTACCACTCTTATAGGTCAGCATCCCTTCTTTGCGGGTCTCTCTTATTTACTGAGATATGAGAAAATAAAACCTGCAAGGATAGAACACTAAATATACAATTCTAATTGAAATCTAGGACAGAAATTACAGAAGAAAATTCTCATACCCCCAAATGAGAAAAACTTCAGACAAAAAGTGGACATGAGGACTAACTCAAAAGGATAACAGCAATATTTTTTTTTCTCTTGCACCAGGCACTATAAACAGTCCTCTGTGTATATTAAGTCCTTCAGTCTTTTTATGTGGCCTATGACTGACAATTTTTGTAAATGTAGAACTGGAACACAGAGAGGTTAGGTGGTGTGCCCAAGTGGCACAGTCCTTTCATTAGACCAAAGTATATTAAAATACAGGTTGAGGGCGGCTGCCATGGCTCAGCAGGCAGAGCTCCGACCCTCCGTGCTGGAGTCTGGAGTTGGATCCCTGGTGCCTCCTGCCCATATGCAAATTAAAAAAAAAAAAATAGAGGTTGAGAGAAATGGCCAAGGGATCATAACTTTTCAATAAAAATAGGCATTTTAAATACTAAATACTAGTATTTAAATACTATTGCTAGATTTCTCCTATTCACACAAATAATAAAATATTTGTGTTTCTCTATATGTTGAAGGAATAATGCATAATTTTAATATATAGATGTTAAAAGAGAGGTAATTATGTGAAAAATTAAAATTAATGCCTTTCAGTTCCTTTTTCTCACAATTACTACGGAACTCTATTTAGAATGTGTTCTAAATTTTTCTCTTTTATTGAACTTTGGCCATGAGACTCTGTGAGTTGCACAAAATAATTGAGTTCAAAGAAAAAATGTTTAGAGGCACACTAAGAATGATTATTTACTTGAACAGGATGCCCTCCAAGTTGAAAGTCAAAAGTCCTTAATTAAGACTTTGATCTTTTGTTTATATGGTGTGCAAAAAGCAATTTCTCCTTTTTCTAAATAAATATGCATTGTGAATTTTCTGAACTGGTAACATAAAAATACAGGTGACTATTCTGGTTAAATGCATATGAATATTTGTTGGCTCTAAGTTAAGTACAGTGAACTTAAAGCATATGCAAGCAGGCAATTAAAATGCTTAGTAACTATTTTCCCTCTCTCTGATGTGATCGTGTGTTGGCATGGATCTTCCTAGGCTGAGATATAAAGAAAATGTGAATGTGCTCTTGGGCCTTGCAAAGATGGCAAGTCATGGAGCAGGAAAAAATAATTTGGGATTTCAAGTTGGGAAAGTAGGTAAGGGTGGTCAAATTCCTATCTATTCTCTTTCTTCAATGAAAGATATATTTATTTATGTGCACATATGGGAAGGGATGCTATTAAAAGGCTATTTTAATCAGAGCAAAGTCTATTAACAAAGTGCTGTGAATGTGAAACCATTTGTACATAGGATCTTTACAGCAGTTATAATTAGTTAATATATGGACTCATTTGTGTATAAGATCATTGAAAATCTTATATAAGTGAGAGAAAATTTAATCAGGGTAGGCCTTGATCCATATGGCTGAAATCCTATAAGCAAAAGAAATTGGATGCAGAAACAGAAGCCAGAAATAGGAAATGCCAGAAAGAGAGACTGTCATCTAAGAGAGGCAGAGATGCAAGGCAAGGAACCCCAAGGATTGACAGCCCCAAGGACTGCCAGAACACTACAGATTCTGGGAGAAGACATGATTTATAGAGGCTTTGATTTTTGAACTTCTAAAATTGTGAGATAATGCATTTCTGTTGCTTAAGCCAACCAGTTTTGTAGTATTTGTCATAACAGCCCTGGCAAGCTAAGGAAATTGGCCAAGCAGGTAGCAAAATTTCTGGAATCAGAAGCCTGGGAATGAAATAGGTGTCTTATGCATGCACGCATTACTGGCAATTTTCCCAAACCCTGGCCAGGACATGAATTCCCTGCAGTATACCTACGCACAGCCTGGACTTAGCCATGTTAACATAGATGTAGATTTGAAGTCAGTTAGCTCTGGGGAAGTGGAACTTGAGCTTCCATGCCTCTTTTTGACCAAAGGAAAGTATAAGAATATGAGGACTCAGATGAGAAGCTGCTCAAAAGGAAGCACTTCATAGCAAAGCAGTTAGGTACCATACAGAGGCACCATGAAGATGGAGGCGAGGTCCCTTAGCCTTTTCACCTGGGGAAACGAGATCTTTCCTGAATGGTAGTAGAAAGGCTTAATGGTGGCCTAGAAATTGGGTTCAGGTGGAGTTGTCTCCGCTCTCTGATTGAACAGAATACTAATTGAACGTGAAAAATTAAACAACAAAAATCCCAGTTTTTATTACCAGGAACATTTTAAAGTAGTTAAATCCCTGTGAGTTCTGTGTGCAAAGCCTATTTTAACTAGAATTAGAAACCAAATCTGCTAAAAATAGGATACTGGACCTAGTTAGGTAAGAGTCAAAAATAAGGTAAATACTTTGCTGGCCAATAAATAAATGACAACTGTTTTAACATAAATATCTTTTAAAATTTGTGTGTTCAACACCTGACGCATAAGACCGAAGTGTTAAAGAAAAGTTCTAAGCAAAATCTCAAAGACATTATCCTTTTCATTGCCATTTTCTATTAACTGTATGAGGTTCTAGTTATTATATTAGGTCTCACATTTTTATTTTCTCTAATGTACCTGTGGGGAAATATTACAATTTCTTCTTTCTTTTTAAAGGTTTTAAAACAAACATTGTTGTATTGTACCACCAGGAGGCCTCATCTAGATTTGTAAGGTGTAAACATAGTTTGAAGATAATTTGACAATTTTTTTAAAAGAAATCACAAATTAAGTCTTAAAAAAACAAACAAAACACCTTGGATGATTCTGGATTCAGTTTATTGGTCTTCACCTTTTTTATCCTCCTAGGTGGCTGACTTTTTTTCTTTTTTTGTTAAAAAAATTATGCCATTTCAAAAACCCGCTCTTCAAGATGTGAAACATTTTTAAGACCAGGATCTAAGTTTCTAAAATGATAATAAAAAGACTATTTAATTTTACACACAGAAACTTTGTGACAACCTCTGGATGGGTGGCAGGTGGCACTTCAAATTATTTTTCCCTATCATGCTGTCAGATCTTATTCTAGTTCATGAGCAAGGGGAAGAGATGACCAATCTTATTTTGGGGAAATTGATAAAAATTTTGTCTTACTCTGCTAGGGTTGCTGTAATAACCAGGTATTACAAGTCAGATGTCTTAAAACAACAGAAATTTTTCTCAAATTTCCAAAGACTAGAAGTCTGATGTCTGAAGGGGAGTTTTTATATCCAGTGCTTCAAAATTCTTCCAACCTCTACACACTACCCTAGTCCAAAGTCACTACTAGATGTTTAGGTATTTGTTACAACTGGATCCCACTTACTGTAATCAAAAAACGGTCTTAGTTTCTAGGGCTGCAGTAACAAATTACCACCAAGTAAGTGGCTTAAGCAACAAGAATTTGTTGTATCATAGTTCTGGAAGGCTAAAGGTCTGAAAATGAGGTTGAAAAGGGTCGGGCTCCCTCTTATTCATTCAGTAGGAAAGAATCTGGTGGACGTCTTTCTCCTGGCTTCTGGAGGTGGCTGGCAATCCTTGGAATTCCTTTTTAACTGCAGCATAACTTAATCTCTACCTCAATTGCATAGCTGTCTTCCTTCTGTTTGTCTGTGTCTCCTCTCTCCTTATAAAGTCACAGTCATACTGGATTAAGGGACCACCTGCTCCAGTATAACCTCATGCGAATTTGCCTAATTCTATCTGTAACAATCTTATTACAAAATGCATTCATATTCTGAGGTACCGAGGATTAGGACCTCAACATATCTTTTTTGTGGGACACAATTCAAGCTGTATACAAATTGTTTAGCAGTTGTACGCATATTTTCATGCTAATCGAGCCTTTCAGGAAAGTGGATTCAATTACCTAACAACAACAACTTTAAAAACAATGATTCCATTTTTCATTATTGATTGCCTGTTTTAATTGTCAGTGGAAGACAGACCCATTTCACAGTTGAGATACTTAAACAGGCCAGTAAAATTTAATATACAGCAAGTGCTGCACTCTTCATCTAATTCTAAAGATCAGGTGAAAATGTAAACATATTTTGAAGATCAAAGTGGCTAAAATTGGTGACAACATACATTTAAAAATAGTCCGAAAAGTTAACATTTGCCTTCCTGGGTAAGAAGTCTATGTCAAACAGATAACTAGGAGTAGTTCTTACTATTACAGGAAAACTTACCTCTGTACCATGGCCTCATCTAACTTGTAATTTGTGGATAACCAAAGAAAAAAATAGCCTAATAGTATCAACATCTTTAAAGGTGTCTCGAAAGATCAAGATCAACTTCTTAGATCTTATTATCTATTCTGCTTAAGATCTGGCCATGACAAACCACGTTGAACCCTTGTCAGATGTTCTTTAGAATTCACAATGCCATAAAGTACTAATAATGAGGAACTTAGATACCCATGTCCCACTGCACATCAGTTCCTGATCCTATAAGATATTCATCTTTTATCAATTATCAAGTAATAATAATGATATCCCCACTAAAGCATGGTGCATAGGGAACCTCCTCTCACTGCCTCTGAAGACAGTGAAAATCATGAAAATCAACTTCTCTAGACATGGATCCCATCTCTTCTGAGGAAGCCAGGATTTGAAAAATATATTCTATAACTTGTGCTCCTGATAGGTTGCAAGTTTATTTTGAGATTTGAGACTGAGATAGTCCTTGAAGGCTAAGCTTCCAGTAAATAAAGAATTGATGATGAAATCTTATAAAATGGTACCATGAAACACTCCAAACACATGCTACATGAGAGAGCTTGAGAGAAAGTTGAGGCAATATTATTTTTAGAAATAAATTTAATTTGCCTTCATGATAATTATCCTCTGCCTGCTTACAAAGCCTTCATTGGTTTCCTGATTGATTTAATCTCTGCTAGAAACTTTATCAGAGACTGAAGATAAGGGAAATAGTCATGACTGCAGGGAGGCTTAGTTTCCAGGTAACACTTGTCCAGACGTCACTTGTCCAGAATAAGTATCATTATATTCACCATGTTTGCAGAACATATTACTGTCTGAAGCATTTTCTGCTTCACTATGTCTTAGAGATCTTATTTCACTTTCTGATTTTCCACTTAAAAGGAATATCCAAAAAGTACAAGACAGAACCTTAGTATAGCACTGAGTTCTGAGACTGCTGTCTTATTGGGAGAAGAAGCTGCCACTCTAACTTGTTGGGTACAATCCCACATTGATTAACCAGAAAAAAAGAAAAAGAAACAAGGTTAAAGTACTAAAAGTGAATCAGGAATACTCCATGAGTTTATGTTTTCCTTAATCTTGCTTAAAGCTTCAGGAGGATGAGAATGTAATCTGTATTTTGCCCTGACTTAATCCATTTCTACTTTAGGGAACTAATCCAGTTTCCAGGTTTGTGCTCATTCCTTATGGATCAAAGCTTGACTCGTATCACCATTCCAAATGAGTATCTGATAATGTATATGTATAATTAAAACATGTGTATAAAATAATTTTTCCATTGTAAATCAAACAAAAGAAAGAACTGTGGTGGGATTTAGAGTGAATTCTAATCACTTTGAAATATAGGAGATTTTCTTGCAGAGCCTGGGACTATCTTGTGCCACTCTGATTTAAAATTAAGATAATCAATGCATAAAATTCCAAATCATGGCATCTGGGACTGATACCTGTGTAGATTTGTATAAATCTTTGACCCATAGTGATGTTCTGCCTACAGACCATATCTTCTCTAACATGTTTTATACTTATTAAACAATATAATTTTGGCTCTTCTCAAAGAGTAGAGCATTTTCTGGTTCTTTAAAATAAACCCAGAATAGTATCTATTAATTTAAATTCATTCCATCTGGGAAAATGGAGTCATTTTAAAATTGGTGAGCTTTTCTTTGGATGTCTTTGGCTATTCTGTGTTTGTTTTGATTGGTAACAGACAATAACATACCAGAACTTTGCATTGTAAGAGTATACAAAGTATTTTAATATAATTGCTTTAGAGGAAGAAATTTGCCCAATTGATTCAATGACATAATAATTATATCATGAGGTTTCATCACTGCATATTTGAGGAACTAGATTTCCTCCTAGATATTTATTTCTGTAACTTCTTTGGATATGATTTTGACAAATCAGGCATTATGTAATTGCATGCTAATCCAACATCTTTTAAGCTTTTAATTACATAGCACTTTTGATCTCAAATAATCATTTGATACAGAATGACTGTGATGTTAGTTTACATTTTTATCATAGAAAAATGACTATCTTAGAAAGGTTGTTGCTGAATCATCTCTCTGAATATAATATTGGAGATGTTACAGAAATGTGAGTGAATTGGACAGATCCAGGTACTTAACATAAGAACTAAACTGAGATAAATTTGTGGAGGGCAAAGGAGGTTGATTGTGGTATGAGGAGGAAATGAAGAGGGGTCAGTACTAAGGAAAAGCAAGACACTAGGGAAGAACCATTTACTCTCATCTTTTTGTTTATTCCCATATTGCAAGTCTTGCAATAGTCATCAGTTTTGTAGGTGGATAATGGCAGGTAAAATTTCCTGCAGAGGACCAGATGTAGAGTGTTCCCTTCCTCTCTCTACCCTACTCCAAAGACTATGTGATTAAAACCCAGAGGGTAGGTATTGGGGGGAAAAAACATCAGAATTGAATGCCACCCAGTAGAAGAGGGTGGAAATGAGGGAGGGCTAGTCTATAGGTTATGCCAGAGACTCCACACTGAGGCTTACTTTTTCTCTCTTTAAATTTAATTGAAAATAGGCAAACTTAATGGACCATGTATTAGTCAGGGTTCTCTACAACACTTCTCTTTTAAAGCCTTGAACTGGATGAGACTCTCTCATTGTTGAAGGCAATCTTCTCAGTTGATTGCAGATATAATCAGCCATAGGTGCAATTAATTTAGTGATGATTTAAGTCCAGTAATGTCTTCACAGTAGCAATCAGGCAATGCTTGCCTGACCAAACAAATGGACATCATCGCCTAGGCCAAGTTGACATATGAATCTAGTCATCACAGACCATAAAAATAAGTATTTTAAATAAGCACAATCAATACCCTCAATGACTTAAAAAGAATAATGGAAGCAAAGTAAGAACAAAAAATTTAGATGCTAGTGTCAGATATTAACAGGCAAAAACATTTTAAATAAGTAAGTATATTTGTGGGCTAATCATAGTGTATAGCAAGAAAAATAATTAGTAAGCCAAAATATCAGGTTGAGGAACTTTTGCAGTGGATAAAAAGGAAGGGATTAACAAACATAAAATGTAAAATGAAATCCAAGTTTAAAAATTTATGGAGATTAGAAGTATAAGTTTTAAGAAACCAAATAGGGAGTAAAACAGTAAATTAATGGAAGGGAGGAAATATTAGATGAAACAATTATTTAAAATTTCTCCAAAATTAATGAAAGAAAGAAGACATGAAAGGATTTTAAAGAAAACACACACTAACCAAACAAAATGTTCACATCTAAACTCAACCACTTAAAGAGTCAAAGCTAAAGAATTATAATAATTGTGCCCAGGATAAAAAAAGGAATCTGAAAAGGAGCAAGCATTATATTTACAGAAATTTCTCAACAACCTCAATGAGTGTAAAAAGAAAATGGGGTAAGGTTTCCAAAAATTTGAAGGAAAGGAATTTCATATATATATGAAACTTAAATTCAAGATTGAAATAAAGATCATTTATAAAAGAGTTTAAATGTATTATCATGCAAAGATACCTTCTTTGAAAACATTCGTGAAAGGAATACTCAAAGAGAAGGAAATTATTAAATGTAGCAAGGACAAGAAAGTTATTAACTTAACAAGATTGCAGTTTTCATTGAACTAATGGCCAACTCCCTTCCCCTAACTCACTCCCCAAAGATAAAAACTATAACAATTCAACAATGAAAACCGTAGAATGATTGTAATAGGTACGTATGTAGTGAAGACGACAAGGTGATAGATAGTTAAGATTCTTGTGCTCTAGTAGATAATATCGATAATGAGAAACTTAAAAATTTGAATAGAAAATAATACCAAAAAGATGGATCTTAAATAGCTACATGCAGCCACTAGACAAATAAAAACAACTTACATACTTCCAGTTAAACATGGTGTATTAAATAAAACTTTACTTTCATTTCTTCCACACTGTAGTGAAATATTTTTTATGAATGACAATGGTATAAATGTTCAGCAACAAAGAGAATGGGAAAAAAAGCAACACTGGATGAGAAGTGTCAAAATAATTGTATAAGATGAGAGCAAATGAATAAGTGGTCTCTGATTTAAAGCTGAGGCTATTAAACCTAAGTGGGGCAAAGGGGGTTGACAACAAGAAAAAAGATGATTTGCTTCTCCTGTCCACTATGGTCAGAATTCTAGGCCCTGGATACTTCTCAGATTGGTCACTGGTTAAGGGTGGGGCTGGAAATAGAAGGATTTGTTGAAAGTTTCAGATTGCCTCCTCCATTCCAAATATCCAGGTGACTACCACTCCCCCACTATGAAAAGACAAGAAAGGTTTATGTTTTGGAAAAATTGAAAAAGACACACTAGATTCAAAAATCCCAGATACAGCGAAGGGCAATGAATGAAGCACTCTATTGAAAAACAGAGGAATTATATAACTGTCTGCATTCATAGTACATGATGAGACTGTGGATCCCTTTTCCTCATCATCATTCAGAAGCTATCCACCAGGCATATATCCTCAGGCAAGAGAATAGAAGATTCCTCTGTGGGGAAAGTAAGCAGCCCAAAGAGTTCAGGTAGTAAAATTGGTTGTTTCTCCAAGGAACTGGCAAGGTACTTGGCTTTGTCACACTGTATGGAATAATCCTCCTACATCCCACTTCTACCTCTGAGTTAACAAAACCACACACTTTCGGATAAGGAGATATTGTACTCTTACATCAAAGGAAAAGAAACAAAGCCGACTTAGAAAAATAAGGAAGAAAATAAAACTTTAAAAAATTCTAATATTCTCGTATGCTCTCAGAGATATGAGAAGATACTGCATTTTGAAGGAAAAAATAGAAAGATATGGAAAGGAACATTCAGAAAATTGCAAAGAGTTCTTGGACTCAAAAATATGAAAGCAGAAGGAAACAGAATAGCAGGACTGATAAGAAAAAGAGAAAGAAATCCAAAGAGTAGGTGTGTAAAAAGACAACGAGATAAAAAGGAGTAGTGAAAAGTGAATTTGAAGATCAGCCTAGGAACCTGAGTATCTGACAAATGATCCAGGAAAAAGGAGAAGTGATAAAAAGGGTAAAAGAATATAACAAAAGATATACTAAAAATTCCCAATTATCCTGCAGATATTCATTTAAACAATTAAAAATGCTAGAAGATATGTGTATTATATTTCAATAAAGCTGTTATAAAAGTGTTAAATTCTCAATGAAGTGTTTGAAAACATCTCTTTTTAGTACATAACTGAATTGAAGAAAGTAAGTCAACTCCTCAGAGGTTAAATATAAGCCAGGAGCATGAAACCAGTTTAGTAAGGGTTTGTTGAATCTGTGGCTGCCCTATGGGCATCTGGGTTAGAAACCTGAGTTTTAATGATTGCAATGAGGAAAAGAACTAAGACCTACCTTCTGCACAGGGTGGAGAGTCAGATTAATAAACCCATGCAAAGAGCTTTGAAGACACAACCTCTGTGTCAAAGACACTAAAAATAATCTGTTCTTTAAAGGAAGACATTTAGCAAATTTATTGTAGATTAGGTGCTTATTTGTAAAGTGAAAGTCACTCCTGAAAATTCATAACTATACACTGACCTCAGACAATACTGGAGTTTAAATTCCCATGACATATGTGGTATGAAAAGTGTCCAGTCTGGGAAATTAATTTAAGAAGCGCTAGATTGGAACTACTTTGAGCAAACACAAATCCTCTTGAGTATTGCGCCCTTACACCAAGGCTCCTGGAATTCATTCAGATAAACTATTACACATGTGCTTATGATTTTTTAAAACATCACAAAATTCTAGAGTAAAACAGCAACATGTCTTCCTCATCACCAAATACACTCTCCGGTGGCAATTATCTTGAAATCTTTCATGTATTTACCTCCATCTTTGTAAATAAATAATGCATTTATTCTGTAGTTTCTTTTTATGAATTAGATGTTATAGAATTACCACAATTCAAGAAGAGTGTTTCAATGTTTTTATATCCCCCACACCCTTGGAACATTTATCCGCACATATAAATACAAACATGCATTCTCTAGCTCCAACCTCACAATATGGTATGAATAAAATTTTAATTAATTCAAACTTGAAATTGATGTTTAGATTTTTCATTATTGTGAGTGTCATGGTTAGGGACACGTGTCAACTTGGCCAAGTTGTGGTACCTGTTTATCTGATTGGGCAAGCGCTGGCCTGTCTGTTGCAATGAGGACATTTCACAGGATTAGGTCATGAGCACATCAGCTGCATCCACAGCTGAATCCATTTGTAATCAGCCAAAAGGGAGTGTCTTCTGCAATTAGCGATGCTAAATCTAAT
>PVIY010017583.1:0-49174 GCA_004026745.1 Myrmecophaga tridactyla | reverse complement strand
TATTATCCAGAATTTATAAAGAGATTGTTCAACTCAACAACAAAAAGACAACCAATCCAATTATAAAATGGGAAAAAGACTTGAACAGACACTTCTCAGAAGAGGAAATACAAATGGCCAAAAGGCACATGAAGAGATGCTCAATGTCCCTGGCCATTAGAGAAATGCAAATCAAAACCACAATGAGATATCATCTCAGACCCACCAGAATGGCCATTATCAACAAAACAGAAAATGACAAGTGCTGGAGACGATGTGGAGAAAGAGGCACAATTACTCACTGTTGGTGGGAATGTCAAATGGTGCAACTGTTGTTGAAGGCAGTTTGGCGGTTCCTCAAAAAGCTGAATATAGAATTGCCATATGACCCAGCAATACCACTGCTAAGTATCTATTCAGAGGACTTAAGGGCAAAGACACAAATGGACACTTGCACACCAATGTTTATAGCAGCATTGCAAAGAGATGGAAACAGCCAAAATGTCCATCAACAGACGAATGGCTAAACAAACTGTGGTATATACATACTATGGGATATTATGCAGCTTTAAGACAGAATAAATTTATGAAGTATGTAACAACATGGATGGACCTTGAGAACATTATGCTGAGTGAGACTAGCCAAAAACTAAAGGACAAATACTGTATGGTCTCACTGATATGAGCTGACATTAGTGAATAAACTTGGAATATGTTGTTGGTAACAGAGACCATCAGGAGATAGAAATAGGGTAAGATATTGGGTAATTGGAGCTGAAGGGATACAGACTGTGCAACAGGACTGGATACAAAAACTCAGAAATGGACAGCACAATACTACCTAACTGTAATATAATTATGTTAAAACATTGAATGAAGCTGCATGTGAGAATGATAGAGGGAGGAGGGCTGGGGACATAAATGAAATCAGAAAGAATGATAGATGTTAAAGATTGAGATGGTATAATCTAGGAATGCCTAAGTGTATAATAATAGTGAAATGTACAATGAAAAAAAAAGAAAAGATGCTGAATTTTGTCAAATGCGCCCTCTGCAGCAATCAAGTTGATCTGGAGTGTTTTTGTTCTTTAATTTATTGATGTGGTGCAATACATTAATTGATTTTCTTATATTGAACCACCCTTGTGTATATTAGGTCATAGTGTATAAGTTTTTTAATGTTCTTCTGGATTCAATTTGCAGGCATTTTGTAGGAAACATTTTGTCTTGAAGAGTTTGAGCAAGAGCGATACTAATTTTTTCTTGGATGTTTGGTAGAATCCACATATGAAGGAAGCCTTGTGGTCCTGGACTTTTCTTTCTTGGGATTTTTTGATGACTGTTTCAATCTGTTTACTTGTTATTGGTTTGTTGAGGTCTTCTATTTTTCTCTTGTGTTAATGTTGGTTGTTCTTGCTTTTCTAGGAAGTTGTTGTTTTTGTCTCAGCTGTCCAACTTGTTAGCATCATCTCCTCTATTTCTGTGGGGTCAGTAGTTATACCTCCCATTTTATATTTTATTTATTTTCATTCTCTCTCTTTGCTTCTTTGTCAGCTGAGCAAAGGATCTATCTAATTTTCTGACTGTCTCCAAGAACCCATTTCCACTTTTATTGATTCTCCCTATTGTTTGCATGTTCTTAATTTCATGTGTTTCTCCTCTAATCTTTGTTACTTCTTTCCTTCTGTTCACTTTGGGCTAGGTTGCTGTTCTTTTACTAGTTCCTCCAGGTGAACAGTTAATTTCTCAATTTTTGTTCTTTCTTCATTTTTAATATTGGCATTGAGGGCAATAAATTTCCCTGTAAGCACTGCCTTTACTGCATCCCATATGTTTAGATATGTTGTATTCTCCTTTTCAGTTGCCTTGAGATATTTTCTGATTTCTCTTGCAATTTCTTCCTTGACCCACAGGCTGTTTAAGAGCATATTGTTTAGCTGCCATAAATTTGTGAATTTTCTATCCTGTAATTGATTTCCCACTTCATTCCATTAAGATCCAAGAAAATGCTTAGTATTATTTCTATATTCTTAAATTTACTGAGACCTGCTTTGTGCCCCAACATGTGGTCTATTCTGGAGAATGATCCACGAGCACTTGAGAAGAATGTGTATCCTGCTGTTGTTGGGTACAGTGTTCTGCAAATGTCTGTTAAGTCTAGTTCATTTCAAGATCTAGATTCAAGATCTCTTTTTCCTTATTGATTATATGTCTAGATGTTCTATCCATTGATGAGTGGTGTGCTGAAGTCTCCAGATATTATTTTAGAAGGGTATACTTCTCCCTTCAGTGTTGTCAGTGTTTGCCTCATGTATTTTGGGGCACTCTGGTTCAGTGCATAGATATTTATGATTTTTATGTATTACTGATGAATTATCCCTTTTATTAATATATAGTGTCCTTCTTTGTCTCTTTTAAATGCGTTACACTTGAAATCTGATTTGTCTGGTATTAGTGTAGCTATCCCTGCCCTTTTCTGGTTGTTGTTTATATAGAACATATTTTTCCAATCTTTCATTTGTCCTCTTCTTGTCCTTGGGCATAAGTGAGTCTCATGTAGCCAGCACATAAAAGGATCCTGTTTTTTTTTTTAATCCATTCTGCAAATGTATGTCTTTTGATTGGGAGTTTAAATGTAATGTTATTACTGTAAAGCCTGTATTTTCCTCAACCATTTTTCCTTTTAGATTGTATCTGTCATATCTTTAATTTTTTCTATTTTTTGAACCTATCAGTTGCCTTTCCTGTTTGTCTTCATTTCTACACTTTCTGCCAACATCATCTCCTGTCTTATCCTATCTACCTGTACTGTTCCCTTTAGTATTTCTTGTGAAGCAGGTCTCTTGTTCACAAACTCTCAGTGTCTGTTTGTCTGTAAATATTTTAACTCTCCCTCATTTTTGCATAATGGTATTGCCAGATGTAGGATTCTTGGTTGGCTGTTTTACTCTTTCGGTATCTTAAACATATCATTCCACTGCCTTCTTGCGTACATGGGTTCTGCTAAGAGATCCACTGTTGTCTTTTTGA
Organism: Myrmecophaga tridactyla; assembly: GCA_004026745.1. Taxonomy (NCBI): domain Eukaryota; kingdom Metazoa; phylum Chordata; class Mammalia; order Pilosa; family Myrmecophagidae; genus Myrmecophaga; species Myrmecophaga tridactyla. The sequence continues at coordinate 46,165 of PVIY010017583.1, read as the reverse complement.
ATTTCCATTGTATGTGATGGATCATTTTTTTTGTATTGCTTGTTTTAGAATTCTCTTTTTGTATATGACATTTGACAATCTGATTAATAAGTGTCTTGGAGTAGGGCTATTTGGGTATTTTCTTTAGCAGTTTCACTGTGCTTCTTGGATCTGTAGTTTTATATCTTTATGAGATTTTAGAAATTTTCATAGATTATTTGCTCCATTATTCTTTCAGTCCTTTTACCCTTCTCTTCCCCTTCTGGGACTCCCACAGCACATATATTCAATGCACTTCAAGCTGTCATTCAGTACTCTGAGATTCTGCCCAAATTTTTCCACTTTTTTCCCCTATCTGCTCTGTTATGTGTAGAATTTCAGATATCCTGTTCAATGATCCTTTCTTCTGCCTCTTTAATTCTGCCCTTGTATGTCTCCATTTTGTTTTTCATCACTTCTATTTGCCCTTCATTCCATTTGTTTCTTCAAGCTTTCAAGTTTTCTGAATGGACATTTATGTCTTCTTTATATCCTTCATGTCTTTTTCCATCTTTTCCTTCAACTCATTGAATTTATTTATAAGATCTGTTTTAACATCATTAATTAGCTGTTTCACTTCCTATATCTCAGTTGAGGTGTTAGTTTGTTCCTTGGTTGGTCCATATCTTTTTTCTTCCAGATATGAGACATGGTTTTCTGCTAGCATTGAGACATATTATTTTCTTGCTTAGTTTATTTCAGAGGTCATTTTATCTCTTTTGCCTAGGGCTATCCTGGTGGTTGAATATGTTCCTTATCTGTTTGTCTACTTCATTGGCCAGTTGTCATAATTGGCCTGCTCCCCAGTCTTCCCCCTAAACCAGGTACCTATGGCATCCTGCCTCAGGGATGGGAATAGGCACTGTGCCCTGCAGCAATGTCTCTGTGGGTAAAACATGTCTGCTGTCTCCCAGTAGTGTTCTGTTTTTCATCATCCTGCAAAACTTGGATTTCTTCTAGGGCACTGCTTTAACAATTGTGTCATACATGTTTCTCATCCAAACAGGGATATGTTCCTGTGCAGGGAGTCTAGACTGGCTCCAATTGGCGCAAAATAATTTTGTGGGTAGTCTCTGAAAAGCCCTTCTATTTTCTTGCACCTTTGTACCTCCCAGCAAATGGCACTTTTCAGTAACTTACTCTCCCTCAAAGCAGTGGTCGCATCTCTCCAAGTCAGGGTAAAAAAGCAGGTCCTTCCTTTTCCAGACCATGAACACTCTCCTGAAAAAAAAGCAGGTTTCCTGTTCCCTCTCTATACTGGCCAAATTGTGTCAAAATGTGGATCTGTGTCTCCCACTTTGTTTGTGGGAGAGGACATCCCCATCTGTTCCAATCTTTCATTTTCCCCCAGGTGAGGATCAGTTCTCTCACTACCATTTCTCACAGAGGTAGGAGGAGGACATTAGGATCTAGGACTGGAAATAGCTTCTGCCTATGTTTTCTCAGTCTCTTTGTCTCTCACTGACCTGACCTTGAAATGCTCATCCCTGTTCCCCATGTTTCCAAGAGATGAGAGTCTGTCCCACTGCTATGGAGAATACATATTCTGTGTCTCCAGTGGGAGAGGTCTCTGCTACTGTTCTCTGCCCACCCCAGACTGTGAGACTGAGTAAGGGGTAGGGGAGAGGACCTTTTGGTCATTTTTCACTCACTATCATTAAAAATATTTTCTACATTATTAATTCTTTTTATCAAACACTTTAATGGCCACCTGATATTTATAATTGCCTATCCTAATTCAATTAATAGTTCCTTTTGAGTAGACATTTGAGTTGCCTCTTTTTTCACTCTTATAAAACAAATTATGAAATACAACCTGTATGCATAATCTTTGCACGTTATTTTATATCTAGAATATATTCTTGGAGTTAGGAATCTTAGACTAAAGGGAATGACCAATTATAAACACCTCATTACATCCTGAAATCTATTTGCAGAATATTCCAAACCAAGACGACTTACAAGCTCCACATAAAAGAGCTCTCATACATCCTTGCTAATTTACCAGTTAAAATATTTCACATTTTTAACTGCAGTTTTTAATATTTTAATAAATATTATAAAAAATGTTTTTACCATTAGGTTGCAGATTTTGACATAAGAATAACAATGTTCTTCAATTCATCTATGCCTTTTGTTATTACCCTTATATTATATATGAAAAATTTAAGGTCAGCAATATAAAGGGCCATACAAGCTTCATGTTGGCTACTCAGTGAAAACAGAATAAAAAGATAATCCTTTCTAAAGACTACTCTGTCCAAAATATTATGAGGTTTTAGTTCCCTCAAACTAAGGCATCTGTTTTCAGAACATATTCAGAGAATATTTAATAATCTCCCTCAAAATGAGTATTGATTTGAAAAATACCAATGAACATAAGCATAAATAAAGCTCCACATAGTGAATTCAGGAGTTTCAAATAAGTTCAGGGTTTATGCTTTGCATCATGCTGTCTTATTCCTACAGGATATCATGCCTTCAGAACATTTGAAAAAGAATCTGTGGTATTCTTATACAGGTCTCTTTCAATGTGGTATGAGCTAGCAAACATGTCAGCGTGTGTTTTACTGCAGCTTCAAACATTCACTCCTTTCTCTTGATTCTACAATCACTACATTATCCCTAATTTCATGTTGAAATCACTTGATGTTGTCTGTTCAGCCTGAAACAAGGTAAAATTAACAAGGATAACCAACTCTGCAGCTTAGACTTTTACACTGGTATAATAAGAAGGAAACAGAAGGCAGAAAAAGCTGGTAATTAAAATCTCTGTTCCTTTGTATTCCTGTTTGTCTGTGACAGAAATACCCATAACAGTGATTGGAAAGGATCCAGCTATGTATAATTGCAGGAGATGTACCTGAGAATAAAACAGTTATAAAAATGCTCTGTGTGTGTGTGCGTGTGTGGGTGTGTGTATGCACATGTGTTCAGAAGAGAGCTGTGTAGTCAATATGTGAGAAATAATATGACCCAACTTTAGGGCTGGGGTTTATGTGCTTGGGAGTTTCCATCATTCTTATAGGAACAATTAATCATGACAGATATATTATTTGCTTCATCAAAATTTATCACTATTGCAATCACTGTGCTTTTTGCAGTTAAATTTTTTGTCAAAATAATAAACTGAATCATGAAACAATGAACAATGTGACAATTTATACTGCCCAGCCTGGTACAGAGCCCATATATCTAGATAATCTTATTTATTGTGTTTACACTCAGCTACTTTTTCACCATGGTGGGACACCTACTAATTGTAGTGACAATCACCACCAACCCAGCCCTGTGATTCCCAATATATTTATTTCTGTCTTTTTTATCTTTCATTGACATCTGTTACACACTAACATGACCCCAAATCATATCTGAGTTACTCACTGAAAAGAAAACTGTCTCCTTCAGTGGGTGCATGATCTAATTCTTTGCAGAGCATTTATTTCTGGGAGTTGAGATCATCCTGCTCATGGTGATGGCCAGTGAATGCTATGTGACCATCTGCAGGCCCCTGCACTATGTGATCACAATGAACTGGCAGGTGTGTTGCCTCCTTGTGTTCCTGTCCTAACTGTGGGCTTTTTCCATGACACATTCCAAATCCGTTTTTGCTGTGGATACCCTTTAGTAGTCTAAATTTCACTGGCCATTTCATCTGTGATCTTTACTCTCTGCTGAAACTCTCCTGTACTGACACTCACATCTTTGGACTCTTTGTTGTCACCAAATGTGGGCTATTGAGTATGCTCAGTTTTTCTATTTTTATAATTTTCTACATCTTTATTCTTTGTTCTATCAGAACTCACAACTGCAAAAGACAATGGAAGTCAATCTCTACCTGTGCCTCCCATATTACTATGGTCATCTTACTCTGTGCCCTGTATATTTTAGTTCATTTGGCCCATGATCAACTTCCCGATTGATAAAGCAGTGGCCATGTTTTATACTCTACTAAAACTCATGTTAAACCCTTTAGTTTACACCCTCAGAAGTACAGAGGTAAAAAATGTCAAGAGGAAGATCTGGAGCCAAAAAATGATCTTTGGTAACAATTAATGTGGATAAAGTAACTAAGCAATAGGCCAGCTACTTAAAAACATTTAAACAGAAGGAGATAATGGATAACCATTTTGTTGAAAATTCATGGTTTTGATGCCAACTGTAAAAGTCATGGTGGACTTATTGTGAGAGATAGTGATCAACCAGAAATGAATGGATATGGAGATGAGAGCACATCAAAATGGCTAATCCCCAAATTAATGTTGCTGTGATGCCTGAATTGAGGCTTCCTCGATTCATAGGCTTTTCCATGAATAAATTATCTGGCTAAAGCCAAGGGATATAAAATTGTTCAATTTAGAACCATAAAGCAAACTTGTATATGCTATTCCCAGATAGAAGACATATGTGGAACACATTTTCCTTCAAAAGCAAACTACATAGTGCTTCATCTCCAAAATAAATCTTCTTAGATGGATTTGTTCCTTAAGTAATAGGATGAGAAGGAGTTTGCAAAAAAATAAAAGTAGCTGCTACTAAGTAGAGAGTTTATCAATCAAGACAGAGAGTCTGTGCTTCCAAATTTTAATAAAAATACTAACCAGTTGTAGAACAACGAAATGGGGAGTGCTTTGAGATACAGAGATACAAACACTTAAAAATGGAACTCTGAGAGAAAAACTTCAGATAAAAGAAGAGCATCCAGATCAAAGCCAGGACAGGATCCTTTCAATCTTTATAACCACTGCTATTTCTTCATAAATGAATTAATATATATTGTTCAATAGCCATGCTTAATTTCATGTTAGATATATATTACAAACAGATTAAAATTCAACAGTTTAGTGAACAAATCATTCTAAATGAGAAATCAGTCTTCTCAATGAGGGCTACTTCATTGACTGATCACCACATATCCTGCTACTGCTCCCTTCATATCTTCATCTCTCTTTCATTTATTTAAGATCATGTGCCTAGCTTACAGAAGTGATGTATGCCTCACTCAGTGTGTACTGTTAAGGAGTCAATGTGCTACTATCCAGCTATCTTTTATCCTGTTTCCCCCAGCATGGAAGACTGCATTAAAATGGAAGGAAAACTCAGAGAAACCATCCGGATTACTGAATATCTACCTGGAGGACAACTGCCCTATAGGATCACCCAACTCTCAGTGGATTTTTCCTAATCAGGAAATAAAATTACATGTGCTAAACTAATGATATTTCAGGATACATCTGTGACTACAATAAAATGCATTTTAATCAGACTAATAGAGAGAATAAATCTGTCTTTACAAAGACCTATAAATACAAATGAGGAAACAGATTAGCATAGCTGTTGCATCACCGTGATTCTCAAGTAGGGTAGAATGTATAAATAACAGTCCTTACAAAACAAAATCCAACTAGAGTTTCTCTCTGCTTTGACATAGCACACCACACCAATTGAAATGTAAACTGTAACTTTTTACACCACCTTTTCCCCTTTACTTAATTATGAAGGCAGTGCTGAAAGAAAAGTATACAATCATAAATTAAGGGTAGCAACAAGAATTATGAACTCCAATACTAACTCAGTCATCAATGCTTCTTCAGTAAATCTAGACAGTTCTCTCTTTTACATATTCTCAGCATAGACTCCAGTTTTGTAGCAATGTCCTGTAATTTTATCCCACAAATTCTCCTCTCATCTCAGAAGATGATTATTCCTCCTACTTTTCAGTAAAAATAAGGACCTTTACAAAATCAATCCCTCATGCACGAGACATTATCAATAAATGCACCTATAAATCTTTTTACCTTTAAGCCTTCCTGCCCAATGAGTAAAACATGTGGAGGGCTCCTGCATAATTTTTATATCAACATATGTGTGACATATGTTTCCATACTGTCTCCTCAGAACTTTTACTTCTAGCTCACCTCACCAGAGTATGTTTATGGGTTCTGTTAAGCCCAAATGAGTGTTTTGGCTCCAGAAGCAAAAGACAAGGGTGGGTGGACTGCAACAGCAGCCTCCTTCTTGTCTGTAACATATGACAGAGTTAGTTTCTTCTTGTCTCCATTGTTTCTGATGGTAAATTTGCAGTCATTTGCATTGGTGGTTCTCATTTTAATGTGTCTGGGGGTATATTCCTTTACATTTATACAATTTGGGGTTAGCTAAATTTCTTGAACTTGTAAATTTATATCATTCACCATATTTGAGAAATCTTCAGTCATTTTTGCAAATATCTTTTCCTAAACCTCATTTTTTCTGCTTTTTTCCTGAGACTCTGTTGATATGAATATGAGACATTTTTGGTATTGTCCCACAAGTCTCTGAGATTTTGTTTTTGATTGTGTGGGTGGGTATTTTTTGTTTCTTTTGCGATCTGTTTTTCTTCTCTGTAATTAAGATTGGATAATTTCTGTTGAACTATATACAGATTCACTGAATTATTTATGATTTCCATTCTGCCAATGAACACAGCCAGTGAATTTTGATTTTGGTTATTGTATCTTTCAGTTACACATTTTTAATTTAGCTCTTCTTTGTATCTTCTATTCTTTGCTGACACTATTCCCATTCCTTTCACATATGCTAGCCCCTCCATCTTGGAAACTTTACAAGCACGTCTTTATCTGATTATTCTAACATCTGTGTCATTTGTTGATAAGCATCTGTTGACTGCTTTTTTCCTTGCAAGTTAAGATTTTCTGATTCTTTGTATCTTGAATAGCATTGTAGTATATCCTGGATACTTTTTAATATTATGCTATGGTACTTTGGATCTTGCATAAATCAAGGAGATGATGAGTTTTTGTTTTTTTTTAGCAGACAATTAACCTTGTTAGACTCAGGTTGCAAGTTCCCACCCAACTTCTGTGGTCTATAATTCAAATGTAAGCAGATAACCAATCCTTTGCAGTTTTATTCAGATTATGTATGTCATCCAGTTGACAGTCTGGGACCTGGATGATGGTCTATTACATAATTCAGTTCTTGAAGACTTTGGTAGGCTGCTCAGGTTCAGATCCAAACATTTGTAGCTCAGAGGTGAGCCCTGGAATTCACACATACTTTATGGGATGACTTTCTTGAGCTCCCTCTTCTTTGACCTCTCTGACACTTTCTAGGTCTGGGAACTTTGCTTTAGTTTCCAAGCCATAACACATATTTTCCACAACTGTATCTGTGTCCAGAACCAAAATTCAGAAGGACGGTTAGAGAGGAAATGCAGGAGGTATTTGTCTCGTGTTCTTGAGATCACAGCTCCTTTGGTCAAATGGAAAGCACCCCTCTCCCTAGAAGTTTTAGGCACTGCCTAGCCACCACACTATCACTATTATCCTTGTCATTCCTTCTATGCCATGGGATTTACCAGGATGCAGGAGTGGAAGAATAGAGCAAGGAAGAAAGTAGGAGATCCAAGCAAGATACATACACACACATTTTCTCTGGCCCTTAGGCATCTCCTTTACCACACATTTGACCAGCAAGAGAGGGCTTCCCTTATAGTTCTTTCTGTATGCATCAAATGCACATTTCCAGGTTTTAGGCTACTTTTGAGTTCAAGCCAAGTGATAGCAGAGGGAGATCAAATTAGAAACACAATGCCAGTTTAGTAGTACTTCAACTTCTGGTCTCTTTCCCCAGTCTGCTTAGTATCATTTACTTTTCAGAGATCTCAGATAGCTTCTCAATTCATTCTGCCCAGAATTTTTTTTTTTTGCATTCAATGTGAGAGAGAAGGTAGACTATACTTACTCTAATCTTGCCTGGAAATGTAACTTTCTGATTTGGGCTATATTTCAAAGTTGAGGTGAGAGGATGTGCTGATAATTTGGCTATTGCATGTAAGAGAGACTTAGGAGTCAGAGATGACTGCAAACTTTTTACCTCAGCTGAAAGGAAAGTGAATGGAGGACTGGGGTGAAGAATACATACTGGAAAATGAAAAATAAATACATAAGATATAAATACATCCCTCAAAATAAGGAAACCTCCTTCACCCATCCTAGACTGGATTATAACCCCCCTCGTTCTATTCCCAGAGCACCCATATTTCATAACTACCAGAACAGTTTGCACAATATGCTATATTTGGTCTTGCTCCATCCTCCCATTGTACACGGAAAGTATCTTGAAAGAAAAAATTATGCATGTTTAATTCCTATATTCCCAGACCTAGAGGAGTGCCCAAAGACTATTTATTGAGTAAATAAAGACTAAAACTAAAAGTACTGAAAATTTGCAATAAGAGGCTAATACCCTCTTACCAAAACTTTTACAACATCTTAACAGGGCATACTGATAGAAGTAATAGGGTTCTTACAGGGCATCTGGTCCACCCCCCTGCATCACCTGGTCCTCCTCCTCCTCCTGCTTCAATGATTCATATGGTAAATGCTGAAGGCAATTCCTATAAAGAGAAGAAATTGTAGAGAAAATCTATGGATTCATAATCTCTTCTCTGATTTGGAAATCTCCCATAATCCTGTGTGGGTTCAAAAACCAAATAATAGGATTTCATCCATTTAAGAATTGCAGGAAACCCTTTAAATCATCACTTCATGTTTTCTCTGCTAAGCAGCCATAAAGGAAAGTGATTGTCATGATAATCTTGGCCAAAGTCCTTGGGTTTTAAACTGTTAACATTTTGACTGATAGAGTGGCCTGTCTCCCTTCACAGTGCTAGGTTGTGAGGAATCAAATGCTGATCTATGTTTTCAAAACCCCTAGCTTGTACCCCTCTGCTACAACATACTGTCTTCTCTCAGAGGCTAGATTGCTCAATCCTTAGAAAAATGAAAATTAACAGAAGGGAAGATAAATTTGTTAGCTCTGGTTTTGGCCAAGGTTGCACATCAGCAGATCGTCTAAGGAAAGGAAAGGAAATAGTAATTATAAAGATAATCCATGAAAATAAAAAAAAAGATAATCCATGATGATGAAAAAGAATACAGAAGATATGTAAAAGAGAAGGAAAGAAATTGCCTGCCATACCGGAGACCCGGGTTTGATTCCCGGTGCCTGCCCATGCAAAGAAAAAAAAAAGACAGAAGGAAGAAAGTAAAAAAATACTCTTAATCTTGCCATCTGATAAGAAACATTAGTGTATTCTATTATGTTCTTTTTCTATATATACATTTTTGCTCGCTTATTTATGTTTTTGAAATATTCCACATATTTTGTGTATTATCATGATAAATAATGTAATTTTAAGCATTTCCCAATACTATTATAAATTATTTAAAAACATCATTTTTGATGATAGAACATTATTCTGTCAAGGAGTCATGAAAAGCCTCATCATGCATCAAAGTATTTCTGGATCTGTAACATAATTTTTCAGTTGTTTGCATTGCACAAAACAATATAGACATTATAAAATCTTTTGATATCTATTGACAATTTACATTGCTATAGCCAAAATGTAGTGTATTATTTCAATATAGCCAGTAACAAACCTCAGGTATTTTTGTTTTGTTTTCTTTTGCTGCCAAATTTAATCTCACTCTCACTTATATTCATATTTTTGACCACTATGAATACTAAACAAATTTCTATGTTTTTCTAACCAGTATATTCTCTTTTCCAAATGCTAATATTTCTTCTGTAAATGTTAACAAAAGTAATTTAGAGTGAGCTGAGAAGTAACTTAGTACATGGTCAATGTTTCTCAATCCGGTCCTGTCCAGTGGATGCCAGGCCTCCTTTATGGGATATCATGCCAATGTAGCTGTCAGAACCGGTAGAGAAAATTTTATGTCCATCTAATTGGTCTATTTGAATGTATAAGTACAAATATGATAACACACCACATGATCTCATCATTACAATGAGTCTGAAAAGCAAGTTTTATCCCCCCATTTTATATGATGAACTTAAATATCAGTGAAATCTGTTCTTACACCTACAATCCCAAAGCTAGTAATGATGAAACCAGGATTTGACCACATCTATGAAAGGCAAACTCACCAGGAATGAGGTGGATGAGGATTTCAGAAAAAGGCCTTCTTTAAGGGAGTAACAGAGCTGCCCAGGCAGCATTTCAAGAAACAGCCACACCAAGCTGGGAGGGGATAGGGTTTTTATGGCTTAAGGTTAGGGGTTGGGGGCAAAGGTTAGGTAAATCTATATTGTCTAGCTTTCAGGATTAGGTTGGGGGTTTGAAGCAAGAGTTAGGTAAGGTTCTGTTGTCTGTTTTTCAGAATTAGAGGTTTAAGTTAGGAGTTGGCAGTGCTTCATAGGTAAAGTTAAAATGTAAGCACTGCTTGAACATGCAGGGTTGTAATTGTCTTCTACCAGGGGGTGGAGGTTGAGTAATGGGGGTTATTGTAAAAGGGCAGTTGTTGGAGCATGAAAGGGGCAGGCTAGGGTGGGAGAGCAGTTTGAAATGTTTTCCCGGTCACATCATGGGGTTAAGTGGTCCTGTTCTCCAGGCCTAACAATCTATACCTGACATCAAACCAGGGACTCTTCATATACCACTCTGTCAGGATAAGCAAATTGCCGGAGAATTCTAGAATTCTTTCTTCTCTATGCAGCACAATTTGCTGCTTTTAGTGTCTGACTGGGAGTCAGCAAGTCCAGGTTCTAAACTGAGTCTACTTAAAGTAACTGTGAGACTTTGGAAATTCACTCCATCTCTCTGAGTCATGGTATTCCCACCTGCAAAATGAGGGAAGGTGGAGGTAAACTAATGTTATCAGCTATAACAGATTGAGCCAGTTAGTCTACTGGACTCTTTTCTTGTGCTTGTGAGTTACTACTCTCATTTTACAACTTCATCCTCCTCTGAGACTTGGGTTTGAATTCCAGTCTCAACATTTATTAATTGGTGTGACCTTGAGTGGATTCATAACTCTTATTGTCTAGGTTTCCTCTTCTATATTATTATCTAAGAGAACAAAGTCTGTTTTCACTTTTCCTCTGTAGAAATGATACTCAAGGAAGGAAACAACCTCCCTGGTTATTCATGTGAGGCCCTGGCCACCAACCCACTGTTCTTGGTTTCTGTGTCTCCAAAGTTATTTCTGTCAGCAACTGAAGGACTGGAAGCAGGGATCTAAACATGCTACCTGCACCTCGTATGGTGGGATAAAGAAACCATGGAGGGATATTGTATTAAGAAACAAGTAAGCTCAATGTTAATCACTGCTCCCTGGTAGGATTGAAGGGTACACCCACAATAACTCTGCCCTAAAATGCCTTTCCATGATAAGTAGGAAGAAAATGAGCACAGCTACAGCCTTAGAAATGGGAGAATTCACCTTCCATGTCCAGGTTTCTTTCACATCTGTCAATGAAAAACACAGAAAAGCAGCTAACAGAGTGGGACCTTTGCATCTAGGGCTCCAAACAGATATACCGCCATTTCCTGGGGGGGGAGGTGTGTGGAGAATCCATCAACTCTGGAAAACTGCAACCTCTTATGCTATTTGGGATTTCAGAGGAAATTCACCAGAATCAGTAGGGCCTCACTCATCCCACCACAGTTTAATGTTGAAGATTATTCTGTGGTTGGTTGTAGAAGAATGTTCAGACTTTCAGATGAAAAATCTCATTAAAGGGATAGCAGAAAGAGAGGTATTACCTGCAAACAAGAACTGTAGGGGATGGGGGACAAGAGAAAGAAAGAAAGAAAAAAAACCAAGGAATCAAGATAGAGATTTTTATATAGAGCAAGAACAAACATACATGCTTAAATCATGTCAAACTCTGTGCTATATCCTTTACAGGAATTGTTTTATTCACGATCTATAAATATCTTTAAAAGATGGGTGTCGCCTTTATTTACAGTGAAGAGGTTGCTTCAAATATAAAATAAGTAGACTGCTAAAGCTTACTTGTCTCGGTAATAAGTTGCCTAGTCTGGATTTATTTTATTTTTTAATTATTATTATTTTTGGGTGGGTAGGCACTGGGAATCAAATGCGGTCTCTGGCAACCCAGTCTGGATTTAAACCAAACCAAGCTGAATGTACATCAGGGGTTTGAAAAGAGTCACCCTGAGGTACTAAATGGTCAGTTGTGGCCCACTGAGAAAAACAGACAATTTCTACCACAAGGGAAGGATGCTTATTCTGGGTAAATAAGATATGTAGGGACCAAAAATCATTAAATCAGAATAATCATAGATGAGTCTTAGGAACCAAAGATATATTATATTGTTTTTAGGGAATACAACAAGTCCCAAAGTGCATCCTGTCTTCTCTTAATGACTTAGATGGAGAAGTACCAGTAGTCAGTCACAATCTCCCTTGTGAAAAGGAATAAAGATTAGGGTTAAAAACAAAAGCAAAAAAAAAAAAACCTCTGGCGTTCTAATAGAGATGAGTGGCCCAATAAATAATTTTTATTTTAAAAAGAAAGAAAATATTATAGTATCATTCCAGAAAAGGAGTAGTCCTAGATCCCTGAAAGTAGCCTTCATAATCCTGATCAATTTTTGATATGCCTTCATAATGGGGGAGTCCCACTCCCTAAGTGGGTAAGTAAATAACAATTCCTAGAATAACATTGGATCAGAGTAAAAATAGAATGGAGGTAAAGTTTAAGATAGTTTCAAACCCTCCATTCATTCATTCGGCAAGTATTACCCCAGGTATTGGGCCACTTGCTGTGGAAACAAAATCAGATCAGCTTGGACCTTATTTTCAGCAAACACATGGTGGTTAGTGCTGTGACAGAAACTTGCCCAAGGAATTATGTGAGCTTGAAGAAGAATCACAACACAACCACCCAGAGTGGGAAACCATCTTAAACCTATTCACAAATGCTAAACGCAGGTCCGAGACCAGGATGAGGAGGAAAGGGGATTATCTCTCCCACGTCAACTGCAGAGCAGGGAACTTTTGATCTGGTACCCTAAAGGGGGAGCCCAGAGGGAGGTTAATGACAGAGACATCATTATCATAAAGGTGATGCTCACTCTTACGTCTTTTCTCTGTTTCTAACAACCATCCACTTCCTCCCTACATCTCATCCTGCCAGCTGCAGTCTGCCTTAAGCTGCCATGAGTCATCCAGGTTGTGAAAGAGAACAACTTGAAAGCAGTAGGCAGAATAATGCTCACCCTCAAAGAAGTCCACATCCTAATCCCCAACATCTGTGAATATGTTAGGTTACATGGCATCACAGGAGCATCAATGTTGCAGATGGAATTGGGATTTCTAATCAACTGACTTATGATAGGTATATTACCTTTCATTATCTGGATAGGCCCAATTTAATTCTGAGAGTTCTCAGAAGTTGAAAATGAAACAAGAAAATTTACAGAAGGTGATGTGACTATGAAAGACTGGCCAAAGAGATATTATATTGATAGCTTTGAATATGAAGGAAGGTGATAACATCAAAGAGTGTGGGAAGCCTCTAGAAGCTGGAAAAGGCAAAGTAGAGGATTGTCTACTAGAGTCTCTAGAAAGAAACACAGCCCTGCTGGCACCTTGATTTTAGCTAGTAAGACAGGTCTGACTTGCGTATCTGTAAGAAATTAAATTTGTGTTGTTTTAACTCATCGTAAATCATGGTTGGTGGTAATGTATCATGGAAGAAATAAATAATCTAATACACTGAGAAATTGAAGAACCGCATCCCCAATTTTGAAATTTCTATGGTTAGCTGAAGAGTTGTTAGAAAACAAGACATTTTGGCATCTTTTAAGCACAAACTGATGGCTTTCTCAGTCTCACACTGCACAGCCCTGCCCAACCCTCACCTGGGTTCCTTGTTACTGCTACCCACTGGCTCAGGCCTTCAGGCTTCCCTGATCCATGTCTCTATGCTGTTTCACTTCCTCAAAACCCATCTCAGTGCTCCTCTTGGGCCCCCTTCATCAAAAATTCTTCAGGGCCCCTCTGACTTGAAAAGTTATTGATAAGTGTTCATAAATTTTAAAAATTCAGACAATGGCTTATGCCTCCAACTCCACTCACAATCCTGAAAATCATAAAAGAAACAAACAAAAAGAGGCAAAATAATTTCTTTTAAAGAATGCTGAAGAATCTCAGAAGAAGATGCTATGGAATTACCAAGTACACCCAGTGATGCTCACAGGTAAGCGTGGCTGAAAATATGTTTTAAATGATAAAGAAACTGATTCATTTTAGGAAAGAGCTTGAAAAAGTTAGGTAGTCTATGCCTTCTAATATTTCTAGGAAAGGAGCTGGCAGAGGACAGGTGAAGAAATCATGCAAAAGAAATTTATCACAGTTCCAAATGGGTGGGGGCTCACTACACGGGGTCGGGACAGTCAGTGTCTGGGCCTGATAGCATGTTCCTAACATTGAAATGTCCATCAATCCATAGAGGTCCCAGTTCCTCTACTCAGCCAGTTTGAGCCCCAGTTTCTTCATTAGTGAAGTTGAAATAACATTAATACTTACTCTACTGCCTATAGAGGGTGTTTGGAACATTTGATGAGAAGATACATGAACAACAATGGGCACTAAAAAGCTCTAGAAAAAATATGAGTTGCTATTTGTTATTATCAATATGTTTTTCTTATCTTCAATTCAAATCTTGAAACCAATTATAAGAATTGTGGAAACAATCCAAATTAAACAAAAAGAAAAATGAACTGAAATTATTTCATTGCTTTTTTTACACAGAAAACAATAGAAAATTTGAATTTAATGGAAAAGGTAGCAAAAATGAAGGAAAATTTACCTGTGCAGCCAACTTGAATAATGTACAATTTTATACACCTCATTGGAATTTTATCTAGGCAAAGCCTGAAGGATTGACATTTTTGAAACATAAATTGAGAGTTTAAATTCTGCCAAGACACTGCCAAATGTCACATGTTGCAACTACCAAAACATCAAACACACCTGCAACTGGTCTTAGTGCTGCTCCCCACTTTGCTGGCTCTCTGGAGTCAGAAAAGGGAAGAAAGTGATGGGGAGACATGGCTATTTGGTTTCCTAAATGATCACAACTTTAATACCCTGATGCCAATCCTCTTGCCCTAAATAACTCCATAGTCCCATTTTCCTTCTTGCCCTGAAAACTGGAGGAAATTGAGAATACCTTTAGAAGATCAGCTCCTGAAAGGTGTCAACCAACTCCCTCCCCACCTCTTACCCTTCCACCAACAATCTAGGATAAGTTGGCTCTTGACCAGTAATTTAAGCATCAGAGTCTTGGAAGACCCTCAGAGGCCACCAATTCTGCTAATGTGGCCCATAAAAATTTGTCAATATAGAGACATGGACAAAGTTTGTCACAAGTGCTAAATCTATGGAACTGGGTTATCCAGCCTTCCAGGGTCACAAATTACATTTCTGTTCAAATATAACAGTTCAACTCCCCATATTAGGTGACTGCAGGAAAACACTCCCCTCCATGTTTCTCTGCCAGGTTTTTCCTGTGGGCAAATTATTTAACCTTCAACCTTTTAGGCTTCAGTTTCCCCATCTGTTAAAAAGGGACTAAAAACAATACCTATCTCATAAGGTCATTATGAGGATAAAGTGAAATAATATATGCAAAATGCTTGCAATGATTCCTGGTAGATAGTAACTGCTGTGTAATATTTGCTATTACAACTACAGTTGTTAACATCATCAGTATTATTATCATTAATGCTACTATTCCCTGGGCATTTGCATCTGGCAACTCATCCCAGCTCTCCCCCTCCTCCTCTGTAGCATCACAACCCTTGGCTGAAGCATATGACCTGAAGATAGCATAAGGGAAGTATAGTAATCAATAAGAAACTCTAAAATTAATATCTGACACCAGTGCTCCAAAAGCCAATCAGCCAGGAAGTCTCTTGGCCAGCTTGCCACCATGTCTTAGGGCCTGCTTCCACCCAGTCCATGTGCCAGATCTCTTTCTCTCTTCCCCAAGTCCAGAGACCCACAGGCCTCCCCCTACTCCTTGGAAAAAACAAAAATCAATTCATATCGTGACAACTTTTCCACCCAAGAAAGCCACCTTCTACTTTATTATGCAGAGCAATTTGATGCTTCTTTGTCTCAACTTCTCTTCTCTAGGGAGACTCAGGGTCTTGCCTTCATAGAAACAAAAGAGTTATTTTTTTTCCTAAAAATTCATAGTACTCCCTCCAAAGATGGGTCCAAGATGACTCATGTATTTCTCTATTTCTTCTTTCCTTTGGTAATTTATTTCCAAAGGATGCACAAAGGAACGGTAAAAAATGAAGCTCTAGGCAACCTATTAATTTTTTCTTGAAACTGTGGAATATATAATCTGGTAGGAATATTTGAGAGTTTATATAGATAAATCAGCTCACTTTAAAATAGACGCATCCCAAAGACATTATTGAAAGGATGGAGAAAATGTTCCTATTAAAAGCTGGGACCCAAATCAGAAAAACTACAGCCTCATCAATTTGCTTCATCTATCTGGCCTTTAGTTCATCTGTTCATCCTTCCATCCAAGCATAACAAAGCACCTTTGAGCTGGGCACTCTGCACAGTGGGGTTTGGGATAAGGAACATAAAATAGAGAAAGAAAAAAAAACATGGGGGTGCAAGGGTTGGATTCCTGTCCCATGTACTTCCCAAACAAACAAACAAGCAAACAAACAAATGAAAACCAAACAAAAATTCAGGAAATGGCGCTGCATATAAGGGGATACTCACATGGAAAAAGAATGAAATGTGACCCCCACCAAGCAGCATACAAAAAATAATTGACATGGACCCTCCCCTCATGGTTGATCAAGAAGATATAATTATGCACTGTGGTGAGGTAATTTGGGATCAGGAAGCTGTCTCAGTGTTCCTAACGCCATAACCCAGAGGCAACCTACAGCTAAGGCTGTTAACAGAAAAAAAGATGGTCATCCCTTACTTATGCATTAGACTTTGCAAAGATTTTCATCCATTAACACCTTTGTTCATCATAATATTGTGAAAAAGGCACTGCAAATGCGGTTAGCAACATTTTATACTCAGTTGTATATAAGGCAGCACTGCCCCAACCACAATTTAATCAGCTTGGGATTCTCAATTTTTGCTTGAAAAACTCCTAAGTAAAGTTTGTGATGGTCCTCCACCATTAACCCAGGAGTTGTGAAGAGATCACCCTCAGGGCACTGGGTAGCTGGGGGCACTGTGGAAAAATGGTTACGAGTGAGGCCCCATGGCACAGCCAGCAGTCGGGCAAAGACTTCACCTGGGTCAGCTCTTGGTCCCGTGAAAAATGTTCCTCTGAATGGTCTACTCACACAGACCTTCCTAAGTGGCCCCACCGCTATCCTTCTGTGCCTCATTTCTCAGACAAATACATTAGTAACCCTATCTATTTGTCCCTGAATTAATTGGAATGTATTAATTGTTAGTCTACTCAAGAAGCCACTGGTTCTTCTAATTGACCTTGATGACTTCATTAAAGCCAGAGCCAAATCACTAGCATGCACAAAGGAGGCAAAAATCTATATTCTTTATACTTTATATCTGTCTCAATTCTATGCAACTAATATTCACCTGGCTCCTACTAGCAGCAGTAAAGAGTCCATGCTATGGAGTTAGAGTATGTGGCTTCAAATCCAGACTCCACTTTTTATTGCTCTGTGCTCTTAGGCCTGTTATTTAACCTTTTATGCCTCATTTTACCCATCTATAAAATTGGGATAATATATATATATATAATATATATATATATCAGAATGTTGTTTTGGTGATTAAAATAAGCAATGTAAAAAAAAATTAGCACACTTACACATACTATGTGCTAAACTAATGTTCACTCTAGTGGATAAAAAAAAGTGGGCCCCTGCCCTCAAGGAGCTTAAAATCTGTTGGAATAGAAAGATGATAAAGAAGGAAAGAAATAATTACATATTGTAATTATTGCAAAGAAGTACACAAATATGTTAGGGTGATAGAAGAAATAATATCTGAACTTCCTATTCCCCCTCTAGTGTTAAAAAGATTTTCATAGAATTTCAAGGCATTGCCTACACAACTTACCTGTTCAAATTAGAATACAATTCAGCCCTTATACAATCTTCCAATAAAGCTTTGTCTTTTTTCTTCAAAAAAAATTTTGAGGGGAACACCAGGATTACATTTTAATTTTGAACTCACTAAACAGCAAAAAGAATTTCAAGCTACTGCTTCTAAATTTGCCAGAGAGGAAATAATCCCTGTTGCTGCAGAATATGATAAAACTGGAGAGTACCCTGTTCCCCTAATTAAAAGAGCATGGGAATTTGGTTTGATGAATACACACATTCCAGAGAGTTGTGGGGCCTCAGTCTTGGAAGTTTTGATGCTTGTTTAATTACTGAAGAGATAGCTTATGGATGTACTGGGATTCAGACTGCTTTGAAGCAAATTTTTTGGGGCAAATATCTGTTATTATTGCTGGAAATGATCAATGACAAAAGAAGTATTGGGGGAAGATGACTTGTGGAGCCACTGAAGTGTGCCTATTGTGTAACAGAACCTATAGCAGGTTCTGATGTCACTGGTATAAAAACCAAAGCAGAAAAGAAAGGAGATGAGCATGTTATTAATGGTCATAAGATGTGGATAACCAGTGGAGGAAAAACTAATTGGTATGTTTTACTGGCTTATTTGTATCCGGATCTTAAAGCTCCTACTAGTGAAGCCTTTACTGGATTTATTGTGGGTGCAGATACTCCAGGAATCCAGATTGGAAGAAAGGAATTAAATACGGGCCAGCGATGTTCAGATACAAGAGGAATTGTCTTTGAAGATGTGAAGGTGCTTAAAGAAAATGTTTTATTTGGTGAAGGAGCTGGTTTCAAAATTGCAATGGGAGCTTTTGATAAAACAGACCTCCAGTAGCAGCTGGTGCTGTTGGATTAGGACAAAGAGTTTTGGATGAAGCTACGAAGTATGCCCTGGAGAGGAAAACTTTTGGGAAGCTGCTTGTAGAGCACCAAGGGATATCTTTCTTGCTGGCTGAAATGGCAATGAAAGTTGAACTAGATAAAGTTACCAGAGAGCAGTCTGGGAGGTCGATTCTGGTCGCCAAAATACCTTTTACGCCTTTATTGGAAAGGCATTTGCTGGAGATACTACAAATCAGTTAGCTACTGATGCTGTACAGATTTTCAGAGGCAAGGGATATAATACTGAATATCTTGTGGAAAAACTAAAAAGAGATGCCAAGATCTATCAGATTTATGAAGGTACTGCACAAATTCAAAGGCTTATTATTGCCCGGGAACACATTGCCAAGTATAAAAATTAAGACCTCTAAACGAACAGGGTGAATTCTTGAACTAGAACATGATTCACTATGTAAGCTCCAGAAAAGAGAAGAAGCTTTAAGATCTTTCCTCAGTGAAATTTAAAAATAAGTCTTTCTGCCACACCTATTCCACTATTCTAATAGTAGTTTGTCCTTTTGTGTAACTTACAACTTGCCTTTTCTCAATAATTTGGCTTCATTAAAATTATGTGTCTTCCTCAATACCATTGTACTTGAATTGCGTTAACCTAGAAAAATAATTTGCTTTGTTATTTTGACCTTTTAAAATTGATATAGCAAACATTCCTTAGAATTTTAGTATTTTTCCAATGACAGAAAATTGAATTTATAAAAGTATTTAGAATGTTCCAAAATTTACATTGAGAAAATATTGTATGAGTTGAATTGCCACCAAATAACTTTCCAGGGACTTGAGAAACTTAATTGTGTTATATTAGAGGAATTCCTTTTACTACAATTTGGGAAACATTTGCTTTCAATTTTGCATTTTAACGGTCAGAAATTTGATGTTCATATTCTCTTGTTATATAGCTCCAAGAACTTACTTGAAAATCTTGCTTAATTCTGAGCCCAAAATTTCACTTGCCTTATTTAAAACAAATCAATAAACTTTGCCTTAAATTTTTGTATGACTTTATTTATCTCTAGTAGCCTTTGGTCTATTGTATACAGTCTCATTTCATATGCATACGTTCTGAAAAGGAATTAAAGTAAAATTGTCTGCTGAATGCTTATTAGTGTATCTGTTTATATTTTCTCTAAGCATTTTTATTACTTCTGCCATTAGTGTGTACTTGATGTATTTTACTATAGTGAAAAAAAGTTGTGTTCTGATTTTGAGCTGCATAAAGTACCTATTCATTTTTTCATTCTAGACTATTACCTTGGAAAATAAAGATATCAAATAATGTGTAAGAAAAAGGAAGAGGGATAGAAAGCTTTAATATTTCTATAGCTACTAAAGAATTGAATCAGTAGTTTAAAATATTCCCAGAAAGGAATTTTTCTAGTCTGGTAAGTGAAGTGATACCTTGGCTTCATATTTAATTTTTTATTACTTATGAATCTCCTTATAAAATTGTGATTTGGGCATATTTTTCTGAGGGAAAATAATATTGCCATTCAAATTCATAAGAACTATTAGAAAATTAAGAAAGGAGGAAATTTTCTTAGTGCAGTAAAGTATATACCAAAAACCTACAGCAAACAACATTATGGGTGTGGTGGTTTGAAGCTGTACGTACTCCAGAAAAACGTGTTCTTACATTTAATCCATGCTGTGGATATGAACCCATTGGAAGTACAACTTTTGATGTGGTTACTTCAGTTAATGTGACCCATCTCACTCAGGATGGGTCTTAATCCCATTACTGGATTCCTTTATAAGAGAATGAAATTCAGACAGAGAGAGAAAGAGAAGAAAAAGAAACAGCGAGCAAGAAGCTGAAATGGAACCTAGAAGATAAGGAAGAGACCAGGAGACACTGTCATGCTTTGCTAGTGACATAAGAACCAAGGATCACTAGCAGCCAGCCCCAGAATGCTACTGTCTCCAAGGGGAAACCATGGCCTTGATGATGCTTTGATGTGGACGTCATCCTAGCCTCAAAACTGTGAGCAAATAAATTTCTATTGTTTTACCCAATCCATTTTGTTGTATTTGCCTAAGCAGCCTAGGAAACGAAAACAATGGGAAATTTAGAAATATTCCCCTTAAAATCAGAAACAAGACAGGCATCTCATTATCACTTTTTACATAGAGCTAGAATTCTTACACAGAGTTGTAAAAAAGAAACAATAAAAGAATACAACAAAACCAACAGTATTCACAGATAAGATATTGTCTGCTAGAAAACCCAAAATGATTAGCAAATAATAAAAGTTTAATAATATACCTGGCTTTAAGTTTAATAATAAAAAATCACTGAATTCTATGTGCCACCATTTAGAAAATGTCATTTTTTTTAAAGACATTATGTACAGTAGCAACAAAACATGAGGATCCTGAGAATAAATTTAATCAAAGGACCTGGATGCAGAAATTCATGAACTTCATTTTGAAACATTAAAGAACACCAAATAAATAAAGTGTATAGGAGAGAAAGTCAACATCTGCCCCTATGCCTTTAGATTCCTTTTTAACATGTTTTGTTTCCCTATGGTTTTTATGTGTTCACTGTAGCGAACACAGTTAGCACCTATTGCCCTATGGCTAATGGAGTCTACTTTATCTATATTAATGGACAGAAAAAAATGCCTGGGAATTTATGCTCCCACCCCAATCCCAGAGAAGTCTTTAATATCTAAAAAAATGTGGCAGTGTGAAATCTCCACTCACTTTAAATCACAGCTCCAAGCTTAATTTACACTCCAGTCACCCCTACAAGATCAGGCTGAAGTTGCCCTCTGCTAGACTTTCCATGAGATTGCATCCTTGTTTAGCTTTCTCCTCTTCTCTGTCATATTTACCCTATTCCCTTTCTAGTTTCTCCTAGGAATATTTCTTTTTTAAGTCACTCCACAGAAATCTATGCCCCTAGATTTTTCAAAGGACTTTGCTACCTATTAAACACCTCACAAAAATAAGGTATCCTATATTCACAAACATGATGAAACAGTTATTAAAAAATGTAAGTTTTTCCCAAATTGATCATTAGATTGAATGCAATTTCAAATAAAATCCCAAGAGATTACTTGACAGGTTAGTGTTCTTTAGTTTATTTATTTTTTTCTTTTTTCATTTTTAATGCAATTTAATTAAGATACATTCATATACCATATAATCCATCCAAAGTATACAAAGCAACGGCTCACAGTATCATGATATAGTTGTGCATACATCACCACAATCAATTTTATAACATTTTCATTACCCAGAAACAGATTAAAAAGAAAAAGGAAAACTCAAAACACCCCATACCACTTATCTGCCTCTATTATTATTTTAACAGTTTTATTTACTCACCATACAACCCATCCTAAGTGTACAATCAATAGCTCTTGGCATAATCACATAGTTATGTGTTCACCTCTACAGTTAATATGAGAACATCCTCATTTATTCTAAAGAAAAAGTCTCACACCCTGTCATGGTTAGGGACACGTGTCAACTTGGCCAAGCTGTGGTACCTGTTTATCTGATTGGGCAAGCGCTGGCCTGTCTGTTGCAATGAGGACATTTCATAGGATTAGGTCATGATCACGTCAGCTGCATCCACAGCTGATTCCATTTGTAATCAGCCAAAGGGGAGTGTCTTCTGCAATTAGTGATTCTAAATCTAATCATGGGAAGCCTTTTAAGGAAGATTCAGAGCAGACAGGTTCCATTCCTGCTTCGGCTGGTGAGCCTCTCCCATGGAGTTCATCCAGACCCTCCATTGGAGTCGTTGGCTTTGCAGCCTGCCCTGTGGATTTTGGACTCTGCGTTCCTGCGGTCACGTGAGACACTTTTATAAATTTTATATTTGCAAGAGTTCCCTGTTGATTCTGTTTCTCTAGAGAACCCTAACTAATACACACCCCTTATATCCCCCTATTATCGACATTTAGCTTTGCTATAGTGCCTTTGCTATAATTAAAGCAAGAATATTATAATGTTACTGTAACTATAGAACTAAGTTTACATTCATTGTATTTTTCCCATAAACCACCCCATTAAAACATCTTATAATACTGGTATACATTTGTTCTAGTTCATGTAAGAACTTTCTTATATTTATACAATTAACCATGTTCATTGTCCATTCTAGTTTTCACTAAGTTATACAGCCTCAGTCTTCTTCTTTTTTTTTTTTTGTATGTTCTATGGTGGAGTCATAGTTCATTATTTTTTCCATGTGAGTATCTCACTATTGCAGCACCATTTGCTGACTTTTTGGGTTTTTTTTTTGGAAAGTGCGTGGACCAGGAATCGAACCTGGGTCTTCTGCATGGTAGGTAAGAATTTTACCACTGTATTATCCTTGCATTCCCACAGTCCCAGTTTTTATCCTCTAGCTTTCCTTCTGGTGACTTGTATCTTTGGTCGTTAAATAGTTTTATTCACACACCATACAATCCATCCTAAGTGTAAAATCAGTATTTCCTGGTATAATAATATAGTTATGCATTCATCACCACAATCTATATGAGAACATTTCCATTTCTTTAGCAAAGAAAGAAGAGGGGAAAAAGGAGA
Source organism: Myrmecophaga tridactyla (assembly GCA_004026745.1). Lineage (NCBI taxonomy): Eukaryota > Metazoa > Chordata > Mammalia > Pilosa > Myrmecophagidae > Myrmecophaga > Myrmecophaga tridactyla. The sequence goes on along the minus strand of PVIY010017583.1, from coordinate 22,767 downwards.
AAAAGAATAACATTCCCACACATCTCCCAAATATCCCTCTCTTGTTGATATTTTGCTTTGGTATATTGCCATTGTTACAATTGGAAAAAGAATCTTAAAGTGTTAGTATTCACTATAGACCCTAGTTTGCATGAGTTGTATTTTTTCCATATACCATCCTACTTTTAACACATTGCGATGGTGACATTCATTTGTTCTCCCTCATGTAAAAACTATCTTATATTTGTACATTTAATTACTATAATTGTCCACTTCAGGTTTTGCTAAATTATACAGTCCCAGTTTTTATCCTCTATCTTTCCTTCTAGCATCATACATGCCCCTAGCCTTCTACTTTCAATCGTACTCACACTCAGTTTTGTTTATTATACTTAAAATATTATGCTACCATCACAGAGTATGTGCTATCCATTCTTAATCTGTACTTTTCTAGTTTGAAAGCTACCAAAATGCAGTATACCAGAAATGGAATGGCTTTTATAAAGGGGAATTTAATAAATTAAAAATTTACAGTTCTAAGCAAGTGAAAGTGTCCAAATTAAGGCACCAACAAGAGGTTACCTTCACTCAAGAAAGGCTGATGGGTCAGGAACACCGCTGTCAGCTGGGTAGTCACGTGGCTGGCATCTGCTAGTCCCTTGCTTCTGGGCTCTGTTGCTTTCAGCCTCTGTTCCTGTTCTGGCCCTCACTTTGCTTCTCCAGGGCTGGCTTTCATCTCTTGAATTCCCTTGACTCTCTCCAAACATTTGTGTCTCTGTTCTGGCTTGCTTAATATCTCATGGTGACTCTGCTGGGCTCCAAGCAGCTCCAAACATCTGTGTCTCTGTTCTCCATGTGTCTGCATCTGTGTCAGCTCTGCTTGTGAAATTTCTGTAAGCTTTGAGGTTTCTGTCATTTCTGTAGGTTCTGCTTTGAAGTTTCTGTTGGCTCTGTCATTTCTGGCTCTCTCTAAAACGCTTCCTCTTCTAAAGGATTCCATTAAACTGATCAAGGCCCACCTTGAATCAACAGAGTCACATCTCCATCTAATCAAAAGTTCACACCCACAATTGGGTGGAGAGCATCTAATCAAAAGTTTCCAAACCTGCAGTAGTGAATCAGGGTTAGAAGAAACAACTGCTCTCACAGGATTGGCTCAGGTTTAAACCATGGCTTTCCTGGGATACATAACATTTTCAAACTTGCATATGCATATTGAATCTTCTGAACATTCTGTACTCCTTTAATAACAGATGCTCTATCTCTTTCTATATCCTGATAGTCTGTGTTCTCCACTTTAACTTTCAGAGTTTACTCATTATAGTTAATTCATATTAGTGAGACAATAGAGTATTTGACCTTTTCTTTCTGGCTTATTTCATTCAACATAATGTCCTCAAGGTTCATGCTTGTGTCATGACTTTGTTCTAGGTGCATAATATTCCACTGTATGTGTATAACATAGTTTGTTTATCCACTCATACAATGATGAACATATGGGCTGTTTCCATCTATTGGCAATTGTGAATAATACTGCTCTAAACATCAGTTTGAAAATGTCCATTCATGGTCCTGCTTTCAGTTCTTCTGAGTATAATCCAAGTAATGGGATTGCTGGATCATATGGCAAATATATACTTAGCTTCCAGAGGAACTGTCAAACTACCTTCCAAAATGGCTACACCATTCTACATTTCCACCAACAGTTAATAATATACCTATTTCTCCACATCCTCTCCAGCACTTGTATTCTGTTTTTGTTTTTTTTTTTTTGTATCATGGCTATTCTAATAGCTATGAGATGGTATTTCATAGTGGTTTGATTTGTAATTCCCTAATAGCTTGTGAAATTGAGCATCTTATCATATGATTTTGAGCCATTTGCATTTCCTCTCTGTTAAAGTGTCTGTCCATGTCTTTTGCCCATTTTTTAAGTTGGGTTGTGTGACTTTATGATGTTGAGTTGTAGGATCTCTTTATATATTCTGGACATTAAGCCCTCATCTGCTATGTAGTTTCCAAATATTGTCTCCCATTGTGTAGTGCACCTCTACTTTCATGACAAAGTCCTTTGATACACAAAAGTATTTAATTTTGAGGAGATCCTATTTATCTATTTCTTCTTTCATTGCTTTGGGTGTAATGTCTAGTAAACCACCTCTTATCACAGCATCATTAAGATATATCCCTACATCTTCTTCTAAAAGTTTTATGGTCTTAGCTCTAACGTTTAGGTATTTGGTTCATTTTGAGTTAATTTTTGTATGAGATGTAATAGTGATACTCTTTCACTCTTTTAAATATGGTTAGTCTGTTCTCCAAGCACCATTTGTTGAAGAGAATGCTCTGTCCAGGTTGAGTCAACTTGGCCATCTTATCAAAATTCAGTTGCCCATAGATGAGAGGGTCTACTTCTGAACACTCAATTTTATTCCACTTGTCAGTATATTTTACTTTATGAAAGTTTCATACTGTGCTGACCACTTTAGCTTTGTGTCATACTACTTGACTTTAAAGCATATTCCATCTTTCTTTTTTAAGACATATTTAGAAACTTCGGGCACACTGCCCTTCTAAATGGATTTGATTATTTGTTTTTAATATTTCTGCAAAGTAAGTTGCTGGGATTTTGATTGGCATTGCATTGAATTGATAAATAAATTTCAGTGAAATTGACCTTTTAACCAAATTTAGTCTTCCAATCAATGAACATGGTACATCCTTCCATGTATTTAGGTCTTCCTTTATTTCTTTTAGCAATGTTTGTAGTTTTCTGTGTATAAGCCCTTTGCATTTTTGGTTAAATTTTTTCCTAAATATTTGATTCTTTTGACTGCTATTGTAAATGGATTGTTTTTCTTGATTTCGTCCTCCACTAGCTAATTACTAGTGTATAGAAACACTACTGATTTTTGCAAGTTGATCTTGTACCCTACCACTTTACTGTACTTGCTTATTAGCTCTAGTAGATTTTTCAGGATTTGCTACATATAAGATCATGTCATCTTCAAATATTGAAAGTTTTACTTCTTCCTTTGCAATTTGGAGCTTTTTATTTATCTCTCTTGCTTAATTGCTCTAGCTAGAAATTCCAGTACAATGTTGAATATCAATGGTGACAGTGAGCCTCCTTGTCCTGTTCCTAATCTTAGAAGGAAAACATGTCACCGTGTACCTTCCCATATGAAAGAGAAATCCTGGAAGTGATAAGCCTGTAAAAAGTGAAGCTATACTCTTGTTGATGCCTTAATTTGGACATTTTCATGGCCTTTGAACAGTAAACTTGTAATTTAATAAAATCCCTTTGTAAAAGCCGATCCATTTCTGGTATATTGCATTCTGTAGCATTAGCAAACCAAAACACCCATCTTATTTTTTCCTCTTTTTCCCTTTTAATTACCCTTATTTCATTTTTACACTATTCCCCAAGCATCTTTCTCCTTTGTTTTCCTACCATTATGTCTTCTTGATAAACTACCCCTTTTATAAGTCATAATGTCCTTTGTCCCTTTTAATTGTTTCATGTTTGAAGTCTTATTTGCTTAATATTAGTATAACTATCCCAGATCTTTTCTAGTTGTTGTTTGCATAAAATATCTTTCTCCAACCTTTCACTTACAATGTATTTTTGTCCTCTGACATAAAATGAATCTCTTGTAGATAGCATATCCATTCTGCCAGTCCATTGTTTTTGATTGGGGAGTTTAACCCATTAATATTTAATGTTATTACTATAAACGCAGTATTTTTTTCAATCATTTAGTTCTTTGGATGTTATATGTCACATATTATTTTTCTCTCTTTTTACCCTTTCAGTTATCCATATTGGTAATTTTCTTTTCTACACTACTCTCCAACCCTTTCTCTACTGTTTTTTCCTATCAGCCTATAGTATTTCCTTTAGTGATTCTTGTAAAGCAGGGTTCTCATTCATGAACTCTCTCAGTGTCTATCTGTAAATATTTTAAACTCTCCCTCATTTTTGAAGGACGGTTTTGTCAGATATAGAATTTCTCTTTCAGTATCTTAAATATATCATACCACTGCCTTCTCACTTTTGTGGCTTTTGCACTTAGGCTTATCAAGTTTCCCTCATGTGTGATGGATCACTTTTATCTTGCTGCTTTCAGAAACCTTTCCTTGTCTTTGATGTTTGACAATCTGATTAGTAAGTGTCTTGAACTAGATCTATTTGGATATTTTCTTTTTTGGGTATGTTGCACTGTTTGAACCTGTTATTTGAACGTTTCGTGAGAGTGGGGAAATTTTTAGTGATTATTTCCTCCGTTATTATTTCTGTCCCTTTTCCCTTCTCTTCTCCTTCTTGGGTTGCCCATAACACATATATTCATGACCTCCACGGTGTCATTCAATTCCCTGAGACAGTACTAAAATTTTTCTCCACCTGTCCTTTTATCTGTAATATTTTAGATATCTTGTCCTCTAGTTTACTAATCTTTTCTTTTGACTCTTAAATCTGCTGTTGTATGTCTCTAGTATTTTTATCTCTGTTATTGTGCCTTTCATTCTCATATGCACTGTTATTTTTTGCATGTCCCTGAGTTCTTTATGGTCACCAAGGTCTTCTTTATATCCTTCATCTCTTTTGCTACATTTGCTTCAACTCACTGAAGTGATTTAGAAGGGATTTTTTGAACATACTTAATTAATTGTTCCAACACCTGTGTCTCACCTAACATTTTAGTTTCTCCTTTTGGGCCATATCTTTGTGCTTCCTATATTCCTGTCTTCACCTTCATGAACAGATCTGCATACATATACACATATGCAACACCATTACTTTGGTTTAAAACACTGTACAAAGATAATAGTAGAAAGATAATCAAACTAGCAATCAGAAGTCTGTGTATGTGACTTTATGTAAGGAATTTTGCCTCTTTCACTCTTCATTTATCTTTAAAACTGAATAACCATACCTGCTCCCACATCCTTATGAGGATTTTTATGAGGAGATCATTTATTCAACCCAGATAAAGCTGATATAGGAATCTTCTGAGTAAAATATTGTGCTTTCAAGGGATCAACTGCTATTTTATTGTTACTGTTCTTATTACCAAGACCAACAGTTGCATTTTCTTGTTAGACATAAATTGGGTACTAAAGATATAAATACCACCACCCTTATGCAAATCTTTTTATAGTCCTCCTGAGGAATGCATCACCTAATGAGGTTGTTTTAAGGATTAAAGGAATTGATATAATCAAAACACTTAGAGCAGTGCTAGTTTATTGGAAAAATTCAGTGAGAGTCAGCTTTTGGCATACACCAAAATAAGCACCATGAGAACAAAGATTTTTTTTCTCTTTCTGTTTTTCTTTTTTATTATTAGTTACCTTCAGCCCTGAGAACCATACATGGTAAGGGGCTAAATAAACATTTTTGGACTGAATGAATGAATCTTATAGACACCATGGCTTTGAAAGAAAGTGTAGAGACAGAAGAGGGAATAGGAAGAAAAAAAGAAATAGAATACATTATTTTAAAAAACAGAGGTAGCAGATACCACTGAACAACACAGTTCAAGATAGGACTTTATGTAGTTCAGTAGGTCCTCATACACCTTATGAGTCCATATTGTTACTGTCTCAATTTGTAAATGTGGAAACTGAAACCCAATGACTTATGAATGGCAAAGCCAGATATCTAACCCAGTTCTTCTAATTCTGTCCTGCATTAACTTGCCTCTAATGGCAAAACAGGAAAACAAAGAGGGTGAAATGGGATTCCTGCCCTACTGGAGAGTGAGAAATTAAAATTACTAAAAATAAAATTATAAAAAATTAATAAAAAGATGAAGTGCTGACAACTGATTCTCCTGGTTTCTGCCACCCACTACAGAAGACCATCATCAATCTTTGATCCTTTATAAAAGTCTGGTCAGTTGTTCTCTGTGCCAACTCACTACCTTTTTGCTGAGGAGACTTGAGGAAGGAAGAGCCTAGAAGCAGACTTAGGACACCTGGGGTTCTAGTTCTCACCCTGATTTGGACTTACTGTGTGACTTTAGGTATATCCTTTAGTCTTTCCACATTTATTTATTTGTCCAACTTCTGGGAGCATGGAGTGAAGAGATAAGGTCTATGCAGGCAGTTCAGTTAGAAATCTTAAGCCCATGGGGAATAAGACTCAACCAAAACATTGAAAAATGGCACAATTTATACAAAATTTGACCATTAAAATCTTTATTTCCAATCCAGGGCTGCTTATTCTTATGGGAACTTTATGTTTAATTATATGTACCCTTCCTATGTCTAGGCTAACAATTGGTGTCATGGTAGAGGGAGGACTCTTGAGACTTACTGGAGGAAATATTTGGTATTTAAAACATCTCCACAATGTCCCTCTGCCTGGCACCTTACTATCTACCAGTGGAATCCTTGCATATATTTTATTTGATCAACAGGATTTACCCCTATTGTTCTCCATAAACATCTTTATTTTTGCCTGTAGCATCTCACCTTTCTACAGTGGGCTTCAGTGGTAAATAAGGACCACAATTGAACCCAACATTAGGTTTACATAGACTTGCCATCTTTAGATGCTGCTGGCCTTCCTTGGACCATAGCTCCTAATTGGACTATGTGGAATGTCCTGTTGATGTGGCAAAACTCATTGCACCAAAAAATATGGAGTGAAATTCTCTTTTCAGACTGAAATTCAATTAATCATTCATAAGGAGACTTAAACTTATGTTTTTTTTCCTTTGTGATGGAAGAAGTTAATAAGTCCCAACCTATATTTGAGTATGCTGTACATGAAGAGATGGGATGGCTGACAGCTGAAGGAGTAATCCTAGACTGTATTGCCTCTGTTTTCATGGAATATCCAGATGGAGACTGAGATATGGAATAGCTACTCTTATAAATATGTAATTTTACCATTAACCTACAAAATGATAACTTTTTCCTATGGCAAAATGCCTCCCACAGACATAGAACATATGTCTCCCCATGGGATAACTATGGACCTGGGGACTGTGGATCTGGTGCTCTTTACCTTACAACTGAGCAGGATACTGCACACGGGGGGCAGCTGTTTATCCCTGCCACATTATATGATTCTTTACCACACACTCTTAGTATGTAGGAAATGGTTAAATCTAGAGTTTGAGTGAAGCATACCTCATGATGGTTTTATCCTTTAGCTATTTTCCCCCAGGGGGAGTCATTATGGTCACTCTACAGCATTTGACAGCTTTAGCTAATTATACAGTTCATGTGCTTAATGAATCTAGGTTGGCAACATCATCATTAAATGATGAGGTCGCCCAAATATGGAAAGTAGTCTTATAAAATATAATGGCCTTAGAAATTTTGACTGCATCACAAGGCAGGATCTGTACTCTTACAAACATATGTTGTGAACATATTCCTGATCACTCACATAATATTTCACAAGGTTTAAGTCATATACAATATTGATCAATTATCTACCAACCCCCTTACTATTTGGTTTAATTCTCTTACTCAGCCTTGGTGGCATATCTCAAAAGGATTTTCTTTCTTGTGTGTTGGGTTATTATTGTTTTGTTGTCTTTTATATTGTTGTTGTAGTATATGGATACAATGCCTATTCTATGTCAATGCAATACCATATACATGGGGATAGATTGTGGCAGCCCAGAGCCCAGGACCCCTCTTAGATTGGAATGAAGTCCCAGACATATAGCAGCTTGTGTGACCAGGACAAAGGCCAAGGAAGAAAATAACCTCCCCAGAGGGAAAAGAATCTAAAGGGATGGGAGCAGAATGGCACTGATTACATCTTAGCTTTAATTACTAATATTAGTAGAGCGTCAGATCTTAAGACCTTTTAATGATGATACTAGAAGCCCAATATCCTCATACTATATAGAATTTCTTTGTTCTAAAATCATATACATACACATTTTTACCATTTTGCCCCTCTGCAGAGCACTACCCTTCTGGACTGCCACCAATGAAGACTCTCTCTTCTTTGCATGTTCTAATAAATCAATGTCTACTTCAGTGCCTGGAGTGGTTTTTTTTTGGGCTTGCTGAAACAATGACTCATGCTTTTCATGAACTTTTTCTGGGCCCTAAGAATTTTATAATTGCACATAATCTCATTTCATTGAATTAATTTTAACGAAACACCTAATATATGCTAGACACAGACTAAATTCCTTGCATGTAATAGCTCAAATCAACATGACTACCTTGGGAAACGCACATTGTTTATTCCCTCATTTTATATAGGCAAGATCTAAAACTCACAGTGCCACGCAAGAGGTCACACAGAGTCAGGATTACTGCCCATAACATTTTCCCTTATACCACAGCCAAAATATAGTATGTGGAAATCACTTTCTCATCAAGAAATTTGAAGTTATAGGCAAGTGTTTGCCCTTGATGTGTATAATGCCAGAATACCAACAGACTAGAGCCTGACCCCACAAAATAATGAATGTATGCAGAAAATCAAAGAAACAAATTCCCCCAGATGCTAGGTTAGGTAACTTTGTGTATAAATTAACATAATACAAATAATTTCTATTAAAGTCAACAAAGATTGCTCACTGCCTCCTATATGCACAGAACCTGTAAAATTCCTTCCTCAGCAATGCTGCTTTGAGGATAAAAATGAAGGATAAATGTGAGATGTTTACATAAGGAAGTTGAGCTTCAGGACTTCTATTCTAGATATATTGACCAATAAACTTGGAAAGCTGCAGTAAGTTCTATTGTGACAGCATCAGCAATAACTGGAGAATGGAGAAGGTATATTTATGGTTAGTAATGAAGAACATTTTGGTAGAAAGAGGGGAAAATAAATGAATTCCTTAAAGAATTTTTTTGCACAATTCTTTTATCATACTCATTTTGGTATTGTGGTTGAAAAAATATCAAATGACATTTGACAATAACACAGGAGCAGGATGGGCAATAGTGACACAGGGACAGAGTTCTTGCCTGCTATGCCAGAGACCTGGGTTCAATTCCCATTGCCTGCCCATGCAAAAAATAAAATAAATAAATAACACAGGAGCAGGAAAATAAACGGTATCCTCCATCGTATTTATAAGGGCTCAAATAAGGTCCAGGCCCTGCAGCTTCAGGAGAGTTAAGATTTGGAAAGCATTCACATAAAATAGAGGGGGAGAAGAGGAATGCCTGAGGCACAGATTTACTGTGGGTAGGACAAAGGGTTTACACACAGAGGAGACAAGTTAAGGTGCAACTGAAAGTTAGGAGAACAATAAGCAATGGCAGTGCTAAAGGCAGAAACAAGAAAATAATTGTCATCTCCAAGGACTTTCTCACAGGCTCATTAAACAGTTTCCTTCCCCCCAGAGAGCACCAGCAGAAAATGTATCATTTTAGAACCACATTTTCCTTCGATATCCTCCTAATGTATGTGTGTTCTGAAAATGGCTTGATAAGATGGTTGATGTGTAGGAAAGGGAGCAGAGCTATTCCTGGAAATAGCCAACCAGCCCCTGCCATTAAAGAACAGATGAAATAACCAAAATTAATATAATCATTTTCTATACCCCCAAAAGACTTTGGTAACAGGTAAGTGACCTAACTTTATTTCATGAAATAGAAATTCTACCACATTTTTGTTTTTCTCTAGTCTTACAGTAAGTATAAAATATGCACAAAAAGAACCAACATGGACATTCTGATGGAGGAACAAATCTATGGGTTGCACAACTAGCCAGATTGCATGGGACTGAAACCCAGCTCTGCCACTCCCTATATTAGTAGCCTTGGGCAAGTTACCTGACCTCTTGGCAATTACCTTATATGTAAAATGGAAATATAGTACATATAACCTAAGGTGGCTGTGTGAAAATCCAGTGTAAATGGAAATCATTTTGTTATCTAGAAACTGTGAGTTATATCTGAATGTTTGCCTTGGGCCATGTACTAAGTCAGAATCAAAGAGTCCACACCCATCACAAATCCTTTAGGTAACTATTAATATACTCACTTTACAGATAAGAAATAGCAAACTCAAAAAGTTTAACATCTAATTAACTTGCTCAAGATCACAGACCATAAGCACCATAATGGAAATTAAAATCAAATCGCTTTAAAAACAAAATCAAATCACTCTGATTCCAAAACTCTCTTTTTTGTGAAACCCCCAACCTCCCACCCCCTACTGTCTCTAGTCTCACACTTACTTAAAAACTTCAGAGAGATTAACATTGAATGTGAGTTTGCCCTAAGGAGGCAACATGATGCTATGAAAAGGACACTCATCTGGGAGCCAAAATACCCAAATCCAGTTCCAACTCAGTCTCCAGTAGCTGGATGACCTCCAGTAACTTCCTCTTTCTCTCTCTTTGGTGCTATATTTCCTCATCTGTAGGAGATGAGTGTTGGATTTAGCACTGAGACTTTATCTGGAAAAGTAGAAAGACATGAAACAAATAATTTCATTGATAATTATAATATTTGCAAAATTTAAAAACAATTAGAAAGAAAGTGGCTTTAAATCTTTACTAATTCATTTTTTACTTGGCCTAAGAATTTGTGGGATATTAAAATTCATGTTGCACTGTGGCAAACCTTACACTGAATTTGATCTCTCACCAGTTTTCAGATATAATCTCTGTTTTAAAGAAGAAAACACATTCGCAATGCAATTTAGAAACATTTCTATCTGAAATGATTAAAATGTAAAATGTCTCTTAAGAGTGTAACTGAAGTGGTGAAAACTCTGTTTACCCAAAAAAGCAGCTGAGCTCATGAGAAGTGGCCAAAACTTTATTGCCAGCAGACCCAGAGGACTCTTAGTCCAAAGTCTGAGCCCTGAATATTCTAGGTTTCCAGATTATATAGGCTAGTGAGCAAGGTGGGAGTTACTAAGGGAATGGATAGTGAACACTGAAATGTACAGAATTTCTCTTGTCTGTGATGGGACATGCACAGAGGACTCCTGTTCTGTGGATGTGATCCAAGGCAGGGCTCGCTGACGTGACCCAAGGCAGGGTCTGTGGACATGACCTGAGGCAGGGTCTGTGGGTATGATGCAAGGCAGGGCCTGCAAAACTGACCAGAAGCAGGGTCTGTGGACATGATGAAGGGCAGACAGACACCACAGACATTTTGTTTTACTCCCTGCTTTTTACATACTTTAGGAGTACATAATTTCATACATAAATTCATAAAGTGATATGCACAAATACACATAAATTCATAAAGTTATGCAACAATAATACCAAGGTGATACACATGAATTCATAAAGTTATGCAAAAATACTGAAGTTAAACTTGTAAACTGCCTCATTCCCCCTTTCTGATGATATTATTCATCACATTTTATTTTACAAGCCAGGACCATTTTCATTTGTAGAGACTAGCTCATATCCATGATAATTTGTGGGGCTCAGGTTCTTAAGATGAAGTAGGAGGGAGGCAGTTTTCTGTCTATTATGGCCTCTATTGTTTGATTTACACTTCTTAATAAGCAGGGGACTAGGCAAGGTAAAATAAGTATAGCACTTACAACTCCTATTGTCATTGTCACAATCTTGGACCACAGTCTGGAAAACAACGAGTCAAGCCATGAGGTCCAAGAGTTATCCATTCTTGAATTTCTAGCTAAGTCTTCAGAGAAGGCCATGAGTCCTCCATGAAAGGACTCATGGTCCTCGTGACTGACCCATCTGGGGCCGTATTGTTTGAGGACGTAGGTACAGCAAACTTCCACCTAGCATTACACAGACCTCTCCTTTTCTGCCAACATCATGTCTAGTACCAGCCTGTTTTCCCAGACTACCTTGCTGGTAGCAGTTAAGTGCTCAGACAGATCTCTAATAGCATCTTTAGTATAATTTATGAACCTTTGCTGATTATAATAAATGTAATTAATCCAGTCTACATTTTTATTTGCCATTACCCACCAAAATAGGAAGACTCAAACCCAGTGGCTATTTGGTTGTGAGCCTTATATTGGTCAGGAAATCCTCTTGGGACTCCAATTGCAGTATATATATTTTATATATACACACACATATATATTATATATATATATAATATATATATTTACCCTACTATATATATTAGGGTAAAAGGAGCCCTCTGGGACTTCTTACTTCTTCCTAGACCTGGGTGACAGCCCATGTTCTTGAGTTTGGTTTAGTATGTGACAGTAAATGGGATGGCAAATTGTACTAAGGTGCAGGTCCCCTCCCAATCCAGCAGAGTTTCTTGTTTTGTTGTAGAATGTCTCCTCCACAGGACCACCAAAGGTTGTGGGCACTGTGAAGTTACAGTATTTTGGATCCTCAGTGACATTCCAGGTCTGGGCACAAGTTACCTGAGGTTCCCTTTTGGTTTGTTTACATGTGTGAGATACATGCTGTGTGGTTCCAGTGACCTCCTTGAGCCAAGGGAATTCCTTCTCTTTTGCTCTTTTTGACTGGAGGAAACAGGAAAACTCCACAGGGAACAACTCCTGCAGCCATTGTTCCCTGTGGAGTTTAGGAAGCGAGAAACCACACACTTAAATTCTGCCTCATGCTTATCAAGTCCTAAAGGAAAAGGGACTACCTGGGCACCAAGACAGACAGTTTTACAAGTGTAACAATCACTTTTTCCCCAAACTGTGCAGTGTATCTCATTCCTACCAGTCATTGGTTTCACTATATCTTATTACTGCTGTCAAACTTTCTTTTGCATCTTTAATCAGCATGACTTTTACTGCTGGGAGATATGGAATTAGGCTTAAGGCATTTGTCTGTGGTTTGAACTAGGTGGGCCAAGGAGGGAGAATGGATGGAACTACTAGGACTCTAAAGCAGCTGGGGTCTCTGCCAGTAACATCTGCCCCAATTCCAAAAGTGTGGTTATACATTTTGTCTACTGGCCCTGGCAAGATTATAATGAGGGGATTGCATTGGTTTAGGTGGCATTCACCATTCGCATGCCCCTTAGAGAATGTGAGAGATCTTAGTGAGTAGCAATTTTCCCTTGTATCTGGCTCATCATCCCCACCAGACCACACATTACACTGTCCTGTTTTTCTGTTATTCCCCCAAGGGGCAATCCATCCTCTAAATTGTGTGGTCCATCAGACCATGTATCAGGAGCCACAAAGGTAGGGTAGCCCTGTTTCCACAGCATATCCCTGTGACTCGGGACACAGATATTTCTCAGACAAGCTCAATGATCACTGATTACCCAGATTTCCACAAGAAATTTGCTCAAGTATACAGGAGTCCAGCTGAATGACCTGAAAGTTACTCCCTTCAGTGTCAGTGATGGTAATTAGGGCAGCAGTTACTTGCCAGAGAGTGCCCAGGAGGCAAAGGAAGATTATTATTTTGGGGATATTTCTGGTTTAATCTTACAGGATATAAAGGGTTCCCCAAAATTAGGGTAAAGTTAGTTCTTTACCCTAATTCTAGGAGGGCTAATACTGCTAAGTGAAAAACCAACACAGATAGTAAGAAAAAGACAATTAGTCCCCAGACTCGGTAGGTCGGGATGTCCATGCTTCAATTTCTCAATCTTCAGCTGTGCATGGATCAGTTAGCTTCCAGGATGACTGAAGCAGGGCTTGAAAATTTTCTGGCTCCAGCTATGTGTAGACCAGCCAGTTTCTGAAGCAGTAGGGGCAGGGCAGGTGGTTTTCTTATACAAGGTCAGATGCAGCTTGTTCTCTGGGTCAGTTCAGCACTTCCAAGAGAGAGAGTTAAGCAGTTCCCAGGCTTCAGCCAGGAGTGGTGGGTCCAGGGGGCAATCTCAACAACCTTAACAGCTGTAGGAGTAGAAAGGAGGACTGTATAGCACCCTAACCAAGTAGATGTTAGTGCCTGATTTTTCCAATCTTTTACCCAGACTAGCAATCCTGAGGTAAGGGAGTGCACAGGGGGGTTTAATTGTAGTGGGAAGTTTTCATTTACCCAACTGTGCAACTGAGACATAGTGGAATTTAGGCCCTGGGACTACATTTAGACAGTTAATTTTCCAAATTGTGTAATATTTCCTTGGAGCTCTTTTATCAGTGGTGGAGGCTGTCTGAACAGAACTCAAATGGGGAAAATCTTATTTGATTTGTGGTACTGCATCTTATCCTTAGCAAGGCTATGGGGTACATCAGTCCATTTTAGATTGGTTTCCTGAGAGAGTTTCTTCAGATGTGACTTCAGGGTGTGGCTCATTTACTCCATTTTTCCTGAATCTGCAGCCTATATACTGTGTGGAAATTCTACTTTATGCAGAGGGCTTTGCTGAGATTTTGTATGATCTGGGACACAAATGCTGGTCCATTGTTAGAGCCCAGGAGCTCTGCAGGCCATACCTTTGAATGATTTCTTTGCATAAGAAATGGACCACTTCCTGGGCTTTTTTCTGACCAAGTGGGAATGGCTTCCACCCATCCTGAGAAGGTACAGACTCCTAAATCACTAGCAAATAGTGATAGTCCCTTGTTTGGGGGAGTTCTGTGAAGTCTATTTGGATGTCATCAAATGGCATCTACCCCATGACTTGAATTCCCCGCGGGGATTTTGGCCCTTGTCAGGAGTTTTTGGGGGCACAAGTCACGCATTTAGCACAGACTACTCAGGCAAGCTGGTACAGTTAAGGGATGTAAAAGTACTGTTGAAGAAACTGCTCCATAGCTGTTTTTCCATAGTGACTATTTTCATGAACTTGCAAAACCATGGTCAGACCAAGAGCTTCTAGAATTGCTAATCAACCATCCTTGAATTTCTACCATCCGTTCAGTAAGAGGGTGCCATCTTCTTGACTTAGCCAGGAACATTTAGTCTCAGAATACTTTGACTGTAGGCCACTTATAGGTTCAGGCAGGAGTGCTGCTGTTAAGAAGGAGAGGGCTCCCCTTAAGACAGCTGCCTTGACTTCCTTATAGGCCAGATGGTTCCCTTGGGCTACTGTTGTGTTTCCTGACTTATGTCAATGATGGCAACCTTTGTTGGGGCCCATACTGCTTCCAGGAGGGCCAGGATTTCTGGGCCATGCTTTATTTCCTTTCCTCCAGCATTGATCAATCTTTTTTCTTTGTATAGGGCCCCATGCACCTGTCTGGTGTTGAAGGCATACCTAAAGTCAGTGTAACTGTTGACAATAGAATTTTCCCCTAACATCAGGGCTTTGGTGAATGTGATGAGTTCAGCTTTTTGAGCCAAAGTGCCTATGGGGAGGGGCCCAGATTCCACAATTGAGTCCAGCCCTGATTTTTGCATCCCACTGTGGACAAAACTGCTGCCATCTGTAAAGTATTCTACATCCTGTCTACTGGAGAACACTTCTTGTAAGGTTTCTGTACATTTATGCTCAGGCAGACCTTCTCCCATCAGCAGGAAAGTAGCTGGGTTTAGGCTGTGTACAGCTTCCATTTGAATATTTGATTTGTCACATAACAGGGCCTCATATTTTAGCAGCTGGGAAGTGGAAAGTCAATGGGGTCCTTTTTGCTGGAGAACAGCCTTGATTTGATGCAGGATGAGAAGGGTTAATTGCTGGCCAAAAGTTAACTTCTCAGCATCATGGGTTAGAATGACAGCTGCCACTATGGCCCACAGATAGAGAGGTCATCCTTTAGCCACCGAGTCTATCTGCTTCAATAAGTAAGCTACTGGATGGTCCCAGGAGCTTAATTTCTAAGCAAGGTCCCATGTGGCTGTTCCCTGTCATTTATGAATATACAGGGTGAAATGTTTGTCAAGTTTGGGAGACCCAAGCCTGGGGCTTGGGTAAGTTCCTTTTTTAGAGTTTCAAAGGGTTTTTGTTGTTCAGCTCCCCAGGGCAGAGGCGAATTTTCACTTCCTCACATAGCCTCTTACAGAGGTTTGGCAACTGCAGCAAAACCTGCCACCTCCAGAAACTCAGTCTTGTCAGCAAGATGTGGGTGTAGGAATCTGACAGATGGCTTGCTTTCTTTCAACCTCCAGGTACCAGTTGCCTTGAGCAATGTGAAATCTGAGGAATTTTACCTGTGTTTTGCAAATCTGGGCCTTTTTCTTAGAGACCTTGTAGCCTCTTTTTAAGTAGGTCAGGAGTGCTTTAGTACCTTTTAGACAGTCTTGTGAGGTTGTACTGGCTAAGACCAGATCATCCACGTGTTGGAGTATAACACTATTATACTTTTTATCATGGAATTCTTACAAGTCCTCTCCTAGGGTCTGGCTAAATATAGTGGGAGAATTCTTGCACCCTTGAGGCAGGCACATCTAGATGAACTGTTGTTTTATTCCAGTGTGCAGCTGTTACCATTCAAAGGCAAAAATGGGTTGGTTGACTGGTGCCTGGTGAACACAGAAGAGAGTGTTTTTCAGGTCAAAGCAGGAGAAAAATGATGCTGTTGCAGGAATTAGGCTCAATAGAGTATACATGTTTGGTACTATGGGATGTAGTATAACTGTCACTTTGTTGATGGCCCACACATCTTGAACACGGTGGTGATCATTGGTGTCAGGTTATCATACTGGTAGCAGAGGCATGTTCCATGGGGACTGGCAGTCCTGTAGCAAATGATGAACAAGCAGGCAGCCGATGTGTGCCTAGATGCCCACCTGGGCTTCCCAGGGGACTGGATATTGTTTAATACACACTGGGGCAACTCCCAGATGGAGCTCCATGAGGACTGGAGGGGCATTTTTCACGAGCCCCAGTGGACTGTTTTCTGCCCAAACAGAAGGATCAACTTCTGGCATTTGTGGATGGTCAGACTGGTTTCAGTTTTCTTTCATGAGAAAGAGGTGCGACTGTTCCGTCTGGGGGTCTGTCAGGGTCACCATGATTTTTCTCTCTGGGTTTTTTAGTGTCAGGAAACATTTCCTTTCTGCATTGAAACTTATCCAGGCCTGGAGATTTGTCAGGAGGTATTAGCCCAGCAGGGATACTGGGCTGTTAGAAACGTAAAGAAATTGATGAGAAACTTCATGAAATCCCAGCAGACACTCGCAGGCCCTTAAGAAGGTATGTTGAGCTGAAACACCAGTGACCCCAATAATAGTGGTTTGCCTTTTAGTTTTAGGCCCAATTTGCTGTGTGACAAAAGAATGTTCTGTATCTGTATCTACTATAAAATCCATTTTTCAGCCCCCTACTGTCATCATGACCATGGGCTTCCCAGGGCCAAGTATGAAGGAGCTTGGTGTGTCTCA
Organism: Myrmecophaga tridactyla; assembly: GCA_004026745.1. Lineage (NCBI taxonomy): Eukaryota > Metazoa > Chordata > Mammalia > Pilosa > Myrmecophagidae > Myrmecophaga > Myrmecophaga tridactyla. Next base: position 5,656 of record PVIY010017583.1, on the reverse strand, counting down.
GACTGAATTGTCTTCAAAGCCTGCTAAGCCTACAATGTTAGTAGCTATAGGGTCCTCATAGCTAACAGGGTGCTTGCTTCCCTTTCCCATTTTTTGTTGGAGAATTCTGCTTTCCAGTGTCCCTCCTCTTTACAGTAAACACACTGATTTCTTCCCAGTGAAGCTGCTCACCTCCATTCTCTGGGCATCCCCCAATAAGTGGGTGTATTATTTTCTGGCCCCAGATGCTTGAAGATTCTGGGTTTTGAGAATGGGGGCCTCCTGGTGCCCTACATGAATGCTACGGCAACCAGGTCTGCTTTTTTATTTAGTCAGTGGTTTGCTTTTCTCCATGCCTCTTGGTCTTTGTTCATGTAGGCTTTTGTAGACACTTCAAGGAGCTGGGATATATTCTTCCCAGAAAACCCTTCTAATTTCTGCATCTTTCTCCAGATATCAGGTTGGGCTTGCCCAACAAATGCAGAGTTAACAAGTTTCTGGTTTTCTGGTGCCTCAGGGTCAAAATACAGTCTAAAGACTTCACAGAGGCACTCATGGAACTGGTTAGGGGCTTCATCTGGCTTTTGCAGGACTTCAGTGGTTTTTGACATATTTATTGTTTTTCTGGCCCCCTTTTTCATGCCTTGAATGAGTGGATCTTGGTAGAGATTCAAACTATTTCTACCTGCTTCAGTGTTTGGGTTCCATCATAGGTCAGCATCTAGGAAGGAGTTTTGAGCATATTGAGATAGGACATGTGCAGAGGACTCCCGTTCTGCAGAAGTGACCAGAGGCAGGGTCTGCAGATGTGACCAAGAGCAGACAGATGTTGCAGACATTTTGTTTTACTCCTTGCTTTTTACATACTTTAGGAGTGCATAATTTCATACATAAATTCATACTGAGGTGATACACATGAATTCATAAAATTATTTAAAAATACTGAGGTTAAACTTGTAAACTGCCTTGTAATCATTGTCCTGCTGACAATAGTACCAGCTGAATCCTATTCCAGGTTCAGGAGTCTTGGCAATTTATGAAAATAATTTAGATAACTTGGAGAGACAGAGGAATAGGTAGTAAAGTTTATTAAAGAGAGAAAAAGTAAATGTTAGAGGTATAATACAGATGTGTTCAAAGGAAAAGTATATGCTGAGTGGAGTGCTTTATAAGAAAGTTTTATAGGCAGGTGGCAGGTTTCCATAGTAACCTTTGAACACTAGGGACTTACATGTTTTGTATTAACCAGGTGCTTACAGGGCTAGCATTATTTCAGGGAGAGATAATTATTGATGCTTGTGGTCAACTCATAACATATCTCAAATTTGTCTTTGGACAGACACTTTATAATCTTTATGACCCTAGGCTTTCTGTTATTAACTCAGAGTCTACTTTAAGCCCACAATTTTACAAGATTTTATGGTTTGGGAGGTTTGGGGGTTTAGAAGAAATTTTTGTCCCATGAAGTTTGCAGCTTTCCATTAATTCCTTTGAAGTTAGAAAAAAAACTAAGGACTTGCAGTTGTCCATAAACTCTTTTAAGAGTTGGATAAGAAACTAGGGACCTACAAGTGCCCTATTTTGTCCAAGCAGTCACAGTTAGTTTTAAAGACAGAGGTTCAGGGGAAGCTCATGTGACACCACTACAACCAGAACATATGGAGACTTCAGTACCTCTGCTTTAGAAGTCATGGCACCTTCATTTTTAACAAACATAGTTTGAGGCTTACTCATGAGATCCCAGGGGCACTGAATCCCAATTAGAGGAGTTGGCCTTGAAGATAGCCATGCCCCTTGCCACATTAACTTAGAGGTTCAGAGAAACTTTAAAGTCAGAGAAAGCCTATTTCTACCCTTGCTTGAAACTGTTATAGTGAGGCACCCAAATTCACTCATTCAATGAGTAATTATTAAGCAGCTACTATGTGCAGGGCATGACTTTGTGCCCTTTATTTGGGGGAAAAAAGCAGGTGTTAAATATGAGGTGATTTTTTTTTCCAATAGCAGGACAAATTTGAACTAAACTAGTCCTGGACTACTACTTAAAAATGGTCCTCTGAAAAGTGTTTGTAACCTTTAGGCATGTAAGTTGGGCAAGAGGTATTAGAGTATGGTGTTTAAAATCACAGAAGAATGAATAAACCTGATTTGTTAAAGTTGCTAACTATATAACCTTTAACAATTGGCTTCATCTCTCTGAGAAGTCATTTCCTCATCTGAATTTTTTTTAATCTCAGCTTTGAAGAAATTAAGTATACAACTAAACAATCAGTGTTGGAGCTATTAACACCACCACTAGTTCAGCAACTGATAGTACAATTAGAAAAAGAAACTGTAAAGACATAGATCTGAACAACATACAAACCCCCTTAGCCTAACTGATACTTACAGAGCACTACACCTTAAAACTGAAGAAGACAGATTTTCTCAAGCCCACATGATACATTCACTAAGAGATGTCTTATATTGGGGCATAGAACAAGTTTCAATGAATGTGAAAGTAATGACATCATTCAGATTCAGATTATGTCCTTTGAATATAATGGAATTAAATTAGAAATCAATCACAATAAGATGTCAAGAAAAAACCCAAATATTTAGAAATTAAGCAACATATGTTTAAATAACCCATTGGTCAAAGAAGAAATCATTTTAAAAATTAGAATACATATTTATCTGAATAATATAGAAAATACAACATGTAATGTTTTGTGTGATGCAGCTAAATCATTGCTTAGAGGAAGTTTATAATTTTAAATTCTTATATTGGAGAGGAAGAATGTTCCAACATCAGAATTAAGTTTATACTTTAAGAGTTAAAAAAAAAAAGGAGAACAAATTTTTAAAAAGTAGAAGGAAGGAAATAGGAAAGACAACAGAAATTAATCACATAGATAACAAAAACAGGGAATAAAATTTTAGACAAAAGCCAAGCAATGGTTCTTTGAAATGATCAATAAAACCAATAAACTTCTAGGTAGATTTATGAAGAAAAAAAATGAATGAGAAAGCACACATTTTTAATATTGGGAAGGAAAGAAAATATCAATTCAAATCTTACAGAAAATTAATGATAATGTGAGAATATTGTAAACAACTTTATGTTATCAAGTTCTGCAACTTAGGTGAAATAGGTAAATTCTTAGAAAAAAGCAACTTATCTAATTGACCTAAAATTGAACAGAAAATCTGAATGCCTTATATCTGCTAAAGAAATGAAATTCACAGTTTACAGTTTTATGCACACACACACAAATAAAAAAAAAGGAAGATGAAAAAAAGAACTCCAGGCTGAGCGCTTTCACTGTTGAATCTCAGCAAATATTTAAAGAAGAAATAACAATAAACTTATACAAATATTTCCAGAAAATAAAAAAGAATGGATAAAAATGTATCCCAAGTCATTTTACAAAACCAGCAAAACACTGCCACCAAACTTGATATTTAAAAAGCCTATAGACCAATGTCCCTCATGTGCATGGATGCAGTAAATCCTTAATGAAGCATTTTAAAATCAAATTAGAAAAATGTGATGATGACCAACTGAGGAATGATTTTTGCAGTTATGTAAAATGTAGGTTTTCTTATAAGAAACCATATTTCTTCAAATATTGTGACAGAAAATTGTTTTTTCATTTAAAGTTATACATTCAGTTTACCATATGAGGTTGATTTTATTTCCTAACCATGTTACAACTAACCTTTTGACTGTAACTTCACTTCTTTAGTTCAAACAGATTTTTTTAGAGTTAGGAAGGTGTCTATACTCAAATGGCTCTATCAGCTTTTGCTTTCAAAAACAGAATATGCAAGAATGTGTATAGAAGCCTTTACTCATAACAGATGAAATCTGGAATCAATCTAAATGTCCATTAACAGAAGAATGGATAAAAAGCAATTGTGTTATATTCATACAAGAGAATACTACTCAGCAAATAAAAGAAATAAACTACTGTAAGCTGAAACATGGTGAATCCCAAAAACATTATGTTCAATAAAAGAAACCAAACACAGTGAGTACATGTTTAATGATTCTATTTATATGCAGTCAACAGCCTGTTAACCTAATTAAGTAGGTTAATTAGCAGATTAAACTAGATTAGTGGTTACCTATTGGTTGCATTCTTAAGATCTGTGCCTTTTGCAGAATATAAATTTTGGCTTGATTACAAAGCAACACCTATTTATGGTGAGAGGACACAATGAAGAGAGCATCTGGCCTGGGAGTCAGAACACCTAAATGCAAAGTTGCAGAGATTGCTGGTGTTTCCAAACACGTGTTTTCTCCTTCTAACTTCTACCAGAAATACAAATTACATTACCCAGTCTCCCTCACAACTTCAAAGGAGGGGATATGAAGCTTTTTGTCCCTTCCTTCTTTCTGGTGGTAAAAATGCAGCCATTATGACTAGAGTTCCAGCAGTCATGCTAGACCATGAGGTTACCTTGGAAATGGGAGCTGTAAAGGATGGAGAAGCAAGATAGAGCACCTTTAAATCCAGACCCACCTACATTTTGAGTTCTATTTTGTTTAAATCATGGATGTTTTGGATTTTCTTTTCCAATATTGTAGTAGGTTTAGATTAAAACCTAAACTAAATGATGTTTAAATTTTCATAACTGCGTTCTGCAAATAATCATATTCCATTGACTTTACAGGGTTGTCATGAAATGCCAATGAAATAATGGATGTGAAAGGACTTTGAAATATGCATGAGGAATTCTAAAAATATAAAGTGTATTAATTACTCTACTAATAAATCCAAATCTGATTATCAGGCATTTCCTTGCAGTTTGGAAAGTCAGAATTTTTTCATCATAAGATAATATACTAATATCCAAAGAAAACTCACTTTTATTTTTCAATCAAAGTGATTTGCAAGAAAATGTTTCTTGGCTCTGAACTGTCTCACATTTGGGTCCAGCCTTTTCCAAATGTTAAAGATAAATAAGGTTTATATCAGGTTTTTTTTGTCTTTTATTCATTGAGCAGTTATGGAGCACTTAACATCTGCCAATTATGCTAAGTACTTAAGCAGAGCAATTCACTTAAAATCAGTTCAACACTTAGAAATTTTCTGGATGTCCAAATTAACAAGAGTTAATTCACAGAATACTAATTCAGCAATTTAGCTATTAGGCAAATGGCCTAAAAAAACATAAAATGATTACACTGAGTTATTAATTTACCAAAGACACATTTGCACTTTCAATCTAGTCTATCATCATTCCTCTTAAATAAGAAGCTCTGAAAAATTAAGAATTGTGAGTTCCAGGAAAATAGCAGAATAGGATAGGTTGAGTTCACCCCTGCACCAAGGAAGAGCTTGAGAAGTAACAGAAAAATGACTGAGACAGTGATTCCAGAATGCAAGTTACCTGGAAGGGTCTTCTACACCACATAGGGAGGCCCTCATTGAAAAAAAAAATTGAGATGCAAAGAACAGGAGACCTTCCAACTAGTTCAAACAGCTCAATGCACCCCTTTCCAAATGAAGGTCCAGAACACTCAGAAGTGCATGGACAAGGAGAAAGGGACAAGGAAGTAAATCAAGACACATTCTTTAAAAGTATTGCCATCATTCAGCCTGCTCCTGCCCTGTGACCCATGACTCTCCCCACAACCCACACACATGAAACTTATCACCCCCCCCACACGTGCCAAGCACACCAACTC
>PVIY010017582.1:0-49182 GCA_004026745.1 Myrmecophaga tridactyla | reverse complement strand
GGAAGTCAAAGACTGTACCCTTTTAACATGTAAATATTTCAGTGTGTTTTTTCCAAGGAACAAAACATTCTCTTAGATAATCATCAGTTAACAAAATTATCACATCACTGTTAAATTTTCTATTATATAATTATAGTACATACTCAAATTTCACTGATTGCCTTAAAATTGTTCTTTGAGACTTATTTTTTGCCCCAATCCAAAATCCAACCCAGGATCATGACTGCATTTAGTTGTCATGCTTCTTTACTCCTATCATCTGGAACAGTCTCTTGGTCTAAGTCTTTTCTTTCTTTTTTTAAAACTTTTTTTGGTGAAATTTTGAAATATAACATATATACAAAAAAGCAATAAATTTCCAAGTACATCTTAACAAGTAGTTGTCAAACAGATTTTAAACTTTGGTATAGGTTACAGTTCCACAATTTTTCGTTTTTTTCTTCTAGCTGCTCCGAGACAATGGAGACCAACAGAACTATCAATATAATGATCCAGCAGTCATACTCATTTGTTAAATCCTATCTCTTCTGTTATACTCCTTCTCTTTAAATAACATATATAAACATAAGCAATACATTTCAAAGGACAACACAACAATTAGTTGTAGAATAGATTCCAGGGTTTGGTATGGGTTACAATTCCACCATTTTAGGTTTTTATTTCTAGCTGCTCTAAGGTACTAGAGGCTAAAAGAAATATCAGTATAATGATTTAGCACTCATACTCATTTGTTAAACCCAAACTTCTCTGAATAACTCTACCATCACCTTTGATCTTTCTCCCACTCTTTTGGGGTATTTCAGCTATGCCCATTCTAACTTTTTCATATTGGAAGGAGCTATTGATAATATGGAATAGGGGAATGGAACTAATTGATGTTCTGGAAGGGCTGGGCCCTCTGCATTTCAGGACTTATTGTCCCAGGGACACATCCGGAGGTTGTAGGTTTTGGAGAGTTACCCTAGTGGATGGAACCTTTGTGGAATCTTATATAATGCCCTAGATGTTTTTTCAGAACTGGCAGGAATGGTTTTGGTTGAGGTTTGGCAAGTTACTATAGGTAGCAATGTCTAATTGAAGCATGCCTAATAGTGGCCTCCAGTGTAGCCTTTTCGACTTTATTTGAACTCTCTCAGCCATTGATAACTTATTTGTTACACTTCTTTCTCCCCTTTTGGTCAGGATGGCATAGTTGATTCCACAGTGCCAGGGCCAGGCTCATCCCTGGGAGTCATCTCCTATATCACCAGGGAGACTTTCATCCCTGGATGTCATGTCCCATGTGTGTGTGTGGGGGGCAGGTGATGGTTTCACTTGCAGAATTGGGCTTAGAAAGAGAAAGGCCACATGTGAGCAACAAAAGAGGTCCTCCCGAAGTAACTCTTAGGCATACCTATGGGTAGGGTAAGCTTCTCTGCTACATACATAAACTTCACAAGAGTAAGCCTTGAGATCAAGGGTATGGCCTATTGATTTGGGTATCCCTAATGTATGGCACAGTATCTGGGGTTTCCCTGGTGGTAAAGTTTAATAGTTCCATAATTTTTACCCCATTCCTCAAGGGACATTGCCAATACTTTTTCATTATTCCCTTAATATATTCTAGGATGTATCCAGGCATTACATTAAGTTATATAGGATTAAAGGCTCTCATTCTTATTCTGGGCTCCCTATATTTGGATTGTTTAAATGATCTATCCAGACAAGTTGAGTTAGAGTATGCTCTACAGAAAACCTAGGTTTAGACATAATAAAGCTTTCTTCCTTTGGTCTCAAAGAGTAGGTGAAGTTCTAAAATGCAATCAAGGTCTTCCTTACCCCTGCATTCTGAATTACCTTAATCCCAACACAATTGGCTTCATTCTTATCTCTAAATACCAGGTTATACATACATATAATAAACAGAATCCAGAAATAACAATTTCTACCCCAGACTAAATGTGACTGCTGTAAGAGTTAACAATCTAGGCCCTGGTTTTCTTATATGTATTTTTAGAATGTCTTTCAATTTAGGTGTGTCTGATGACCTTTCATGTTTAGGCCGAGGTTATACATTTTTGTCACAATGCAGTACTGAAACCTTCTCACTGTATCATATCAGAAGCCATAAGATGTCAGTCGGTCCCATAATAAGTGGTGTTAACTTTGATAACTTGGTAAGGTGCTAACTGCGAAGTTCCTCCACTGTAAAGTTACTATTTTTCCCTCTGTAAAAAGTAAATATTTTATAAGGAAACTTGAGACTATGTAAATACCCTGCTCTTCATCAAACTTTCACTCAATATTTTTGGCACCCATACATGATATTTGTGTGAATCAAGTACTATCATAATTGTTTCCAAATGGTCATTTTGTAACTCCAATGTTTTTACATTTATTTGCCATTTTACTGCAAGGGAGAACTTTCTCTTTAACCCCAATTATTTGTTTATTCATTCATTTATTTATATTTGTATGGACCTATGGAGTCTTATTTTTTCAGTGTGTGTCTGTCATTATTTATTTTGATATATAAATTTTCCTAAATCTGGCCAATGGAAGTCTATTCAAACTGGCTCTTGTTCCTTTTGACATGTCCCATCACTCTTTGAAGACTTCCTTACTTTCTGACACACAAAAAAATGTTCCAGACACATCTATACTTTCCTCGATCCAGTTCTTTCTGGGGCCAGGCATGTTTTGGTTTGGTAAAGCTCAGAAAAAACAATATAGCTGAAATGGGTTGGTCTTTACCATGGGGATTTATTAATTTACAACTTACAGTTCTTGGGCTGTGAAAATATCCAACTCAAGGCATCAACAAGACACTGCCTGAACACTAAAGGCAGGATGCTAGCATCTGGGACACCTCTGTCATATGGGAAGGCACCTGGCATGCATATGTTGGTTCTTTCTTCCAAGTTTTGTTGCTTTCAGCTTCTGGCTTCAGTGGCTGCCTCTTTGTTCTCTTTGGGTCCTCCCTTAGCTACTCTGGGGATTGTCTCTGGGGGCTTCTCTACTTTTATCTTTTTGGCTCTTATCCTTTTATAAAGGACTCTAGTGAGAGGATTAAGACATCCCCCCTGGAATGCAGTCAGTCACATCTCAATTGAAATAACCTAAGCTAAAGGTCCCACCCACAACAAGTCTACACCCACAGGAATGGATTAAAAGAACATGGCTTTTTCAAGGTTATATAACAACAGCTTTAAACCTCCACAAGCCATTTATCTAAGGAGTTCTGGTTTCCTATCAGTGGAGAATGATTTTGAAGCCAAATATGGGTGTTAGATGTGTTCATTGTTACTGGGGAGTCATTGCTTCTAGGCCTTCTAAGCAAACCATACCAGTACCATGGTGTTTTGACCACTGTAGCTTTGTAAAATGCTTTATAATTGGGTAATGCGAGACCTCCCACTTCATTTTTCTTTCTCAAGATACTTTTAGCTATTCAGGGCTAGAACTTCCAATACAATGTTGAATAACAATGGTGATAGTGGATACCCTTGTTTGTTCCTCATCTTAGGTGGGAAGCTTTTAGACTTTCCCCATCAAGGATGATGTTAGCTGGGAGTTTTTCATTTATTCCCTTTATCATGTTAAGGAAGTTCCATTCTATTCCTATCCTTTAAAGTGTTTTCATCAAGGGAAGATGTTGAATTTTGTCAAATGCTTTTCCTGCATCAATCAAGATGATCATGTGGTTTTTCTGCTTTGATTTGTTGATATGGTGTATTTCGTTAATCGATTTTCTTATGTTGAACCATCCTTGTATACCTAGAATAAATCCCACTTGGTTATGGTGTATAATTCTTTTAACGTGTTTCTGGATTCGATTTGCAAGAATTTTGTTGAGGATTTTTGCATATATATTCATTAGAGAAATTGGTCTGTAATTTTTTCTTGTAGTATCTTTGTCTGGCTTTGGTATGAAGGTGAAGTTGACTTCATAGAATAAGTTAGGTAGCCTTCCCTTCTCTCCAATTTTTTTGAAGAGTTTGAACAGAATTGGTACTAATTCTTTCTTGAATGTCTGGTAGAATTCACATGTGAAGCCATTTGGTCCTGAACTTTTCTTTTTTGGGAGCTTCTTGATAACTGATTCAATTTCTTTATTTGTGATTGGTTTGTTGAGATCATTTATTTCTTCTCAAGTCAATGCTGGTTGTTCATGCCTTTCTAGGAACCTGTCCATTTCATCTACATTGTCTAGTTTATTAGCATAAAGTTTCATAGTATCCTCTCATTACCTCCTTTATTTCTGCAGGGTCAGTGATTAAGTCTCCTCTTCCATTTCTGATTTTATTTATTTGCATCCCGTTTCTTTTTCTTTTTGTCAACCCAGCTAAGGGTCCATCAATTTTGTTGATTTTCTCATAAAACCAACTATTGGTTTTGTTGATTTTCTCAATTGTTTTCATGGTCTCAATTTAATTTATTTTGGCTCTAACCTTTGTTATTTCTTTCCCTTTGCTTGTTCTGGGGTTAGTTTGCTGTTCTTTCTGTAGTTTTTCGGAGTGAACAGTTAATTTCTCAAATTTTGCTCTTTCTTCTTTTTGATAGAGGCATTTAAGTCAATAAATTTCCATCTTGGCACTGCCTTTGCTGCATCCCATAGATTTTGATATGTTGTGTTTTCATTTTCATTTGCCTCGAGATAATTACTGATTTCTCTTGTAATTTCTTCCTTGACCCACTGGTTGTTGAAGAGTGTGTTGTTGAGCCTCCATATATTTGTGAATTTTCTGGCCCTCTGCCTGTTACTGATTTCCAACTTCATTCCTTTATGATCTGAGAAAGTGTTTTGTATGATTTCAATCTTTTAAAATTTATTGACACTAGCTTTGTGACCCAGGATATGGTCTGTCCTTGAGAATGATCCATGAGCACTTGAGAAAAAAGGTGTAAACTGCTGTTGTGGGGGTGTAATGTTCTATAAATGTCTGTTAAGTCTAGTTTGTTTATTGTATTATTCAAACTTTCTGTTTCTTTACTGATCCACTGTCTAGATGTTCTATCCACTGATGAGAGTGGGGAATTGAAGTCTTCAACTATTATGGTAGGTGCATATATTTCTCTTTTCAGTGTTTTCCTCATGCATTCTGGAGCACTCTGACTTGGTACATAAATATTTATGATTGTTATGTCTTCTTTTTGAATTGTTCCTTTTATTAATACATAGAGTCCTTCTTTGTTTCTCTTCATTGTTTTACATTTGAAGTCTAATTTGTTGGATATTGGTATAGCTACTCTTGCTCTTTTCTGATTGTTGTTTGCATGAAATCTTTTCCCAACCTTTGACTTTCAACCTATGTTTGCCCTTGGGTCTAAAATGCATCTCCTGTACACAGCATATAGATGAATCCTGTTTTTTAATCCATTCTGCCAGTCTATGTCTTTTGACTGGGAAGTTTAATCCATTAACATTTAGTGTTATTACTGTACGGGCAGCACTTTCTTCTACCATTTTTCCTTTTGGATTTTATATATCTAATTTTTTTTCTCTTTTTACCTTTATGATAGTCTTCATTTCTACACTCTTCTCCACATCTCTCTCTCCTGCCTCTTCCTATCTGTCTCTAGTGCTCCCTTTAGTATTTCTTGCAGAGTAAGTCTCTTGGTCACAAATATTTTAATTTCCCCCTCATTTTTGAAGGACAATTTTGCTGGATATAGAATTCTTGGTTGGCAGTTTTTCTCGTTTAGAATTCTGAATATATCATACCACTGTCTTCTTGTCTCCAAGGTTTCTGCTCAGAAATCTACACATCGTCTTATTGGGCTTCCCTCGTATGTGATGGATTGCTTTTCTCTTGCTGCTTTCAAAATTCTCTTTCCCTCTGACATCTGAAATTCTGATTAGTAAGTTTTTTGAAGTATGTCTATTTGAATCTATTCTGTTTTGGGTATGCTGCACTTCTTGAATCTTAATTTTATGTCTTTCATAAGAGATGGGAAATTTTCAGTGATAATTTCCTCCATTAATCCTTTTTCTCCTTTTCCCTTCTCTTCTCCTTCTGGGACACCCACAACACATATATCTGTACACTTCATCTTGTCATTCAGTTCCCTGGGTTCCTGCTCAAAATTTTCCATTCTTCTCCCTATATTTCTTTTGCTTGTTTGATTTTAGATGTCTTGTCCTCCAGTTCACTAATCCTTTCTTCCACCCCTTCAAATCTAATGTTGTAGGTTTCCTTTTTTTTTCATTTCTTCTACTATGTCTTTCATTCCCATAAGTTCTATGATTTGTTTTTTCAGACTTTAGATTTCTTCTTTTTGTTCATCCATTGCCTTGTCTCCTCCCTCAACTCGTTGATTTGATTTTTGATGAGATTTTCCATTCTGTTCGAACATCCTGAATTAGTTGTTTCAATTCCTGTATCTCGTTTGAGTTGTTGGTTTGTTCCTTTGACTGGGCCATATCTTCAATTTTCCTAGTATGACTTGTTTTTTTTGCTGGCCTCTAGGCATTTGCTTCCTTAATTAGTTTATTCTGGAGATTGCTTTCACTCTTTTACCTAGGATTTTCTTGCTGGATGGCTTTGTTCAGTATCTGTTCTTTAACATTCATTTCACTTTACTCTAGACCTCTAGCACAGGTTTGGTTTAATTGATCTGATTTTTTCAGTTCTTGTTTTCTTGTTTCTTGCCCTGCCTATATGGAGACTTTTTTTTTCCTCCTTAGGAGGGTCTACTTAGATATTACAGACCCCAGTCAGATTTTCCCAGACCAGACTGCCCTCCTCTCAGGAGGAAAGATTCACTTCCATCAGTTTTCTCAGAGGGTGAGAACCAGCAAGTTGACAGACTTTCCTATGAAGCCTCTAGACTCTGCTTCTCTTATCCTACCCAATATGCTTGCCTGTCTGCAGTTTTCCATTAGTATAAAGTGACGCAGTGCCTTTAACTTCAGCAGACTCTCCCTGCAGGGGGCATGGATGAGACAGAGGAAACGTTGTAAGATGGCTTCAATTGCTTCAGTTTTCCAGTCCCTGGGGTCTGAATTCCTTGGGGGAGGGATTCCACCTGAGCTGGGCCTCACCCCTTTCCTGGGGAAGGCACAGCCTCTAGGGAATTAATTCTTTTCACCTGACCAGACTGTTTGTCTCTCAGATAAGCTTAATTCTGTCTGTGGCTGGGGCAGTTGGAGCCTGAGAAGCCTTGCAGTTTTATCTGCTGAGCAGTTAAATAGCAGAAACAGGAAAAAAAATCATTTTTGGAGCAGGAACCCCGTTCCTCGGTTTGTTAATCAAGAGCTTAAGTTGCTACATTGCTCTATGTATCTCCAGGTTCTGTGTGCACCCCCCCCCGCTCCTATTTTTTAGGGTCCAGCCCTTTTCAAGTATTTTGAGCTGCCCAATCCAAAAAACCTCTTTTGTCCCCACTCCCATCCTCCCCAACCCCCGGTCATTTTGCCCCTTTGTGTCAGGGCATAAACTCCTAGTACCTTTAGCTCTAATTCAAGGTTTATCTGAGCTGGAGGCCTATTTTCAGTAGTCAGAATTTGTTAATTAATTCTGCAAGTGGAGCTTCTTTGAGCTAAGACCCTGCTGCTAATAAAGTCTCTTGCCTTTCCACTCTGGGAACCAGGCTGCTGTGCTCATGGGGGAGGGGCGCTGGCCTCCGTGGCTTGGGGGACTTGCAGTTCTGTGTGGAACTGCCGCTGGTCCAGCTTTTCTAGACTGGTGTATGCTGTGTGTCCGGTCACTGATGTGACTCCAGCAGTTGTTCCGTACTGTTCCTGACTATTTACTAGCTGCTCTGGAGGATGAACTAAATTCTACACCTCACTAAGCCGCCATCTTGGAACCTCTCTATTAATTCTTTTATATTTCACAATAACTACCATTATCTCCATTTTACAGATCAAGAAACTGAGACAAGGAGAAGTCAAATAAGTTGCTCAAAGTTACATGGCTTTTAAGTGGAAGAGGTAGGATTAAAACTCAAGTAGTTTGTGTCATTAATCACTACATTAAACTGAATAAAACACTTTATGCTTATAAAATCTCATCTTGCTGGATTTAGCCAAACCAGCCTATAGGGGCTTCAATTCAGTCATCTAAGATATACCATATTTTTCAAAGCTTTAATTGAATATTCAATCAGGATGTTATGAAGGGGTCCAATCAAGCTATTAATAAAAATGTGAACATATTCAAAGATTACCAATACTATGACATACCAAAAAAGACTTCTATCCAAAATCAAGTAGGAAATCGAATGTACAGATGTTTGTCCCTTGTGAAGGGCATTTTATTCACCTATTATCAATCAATCTACATTTCCAAACCTAATTCAGAAACTGTCTGAAAAGAATATTTCCTGAAGAGCTGTGTTCCAGTCGCAATGTTTCTTGAACATGATTGTATAATGACATAGCTTTCACAATGTGACTGTGTGATTATGAAAACCTTGCATCTGATGCTCTATTTGTTTACCTTATCAACAGACGAGTAAAACATATGGAATAAAAATAAATAATAGGGGAAACAAAGGTTAAAATAAATTAGTAGATTGAAATGCTAGTAATCAATGAAAGGGTGGAGTAAGAGGTATGGTATGTATGAATTTTTTTCTGTTGTCTTTTTATTTCTTTTTCTGAATTGATGCAAATGTTCTAAGAAATGATCATGATGATGAATATGCAGCTATGTGATGATATTACGAATTACTGATTATATATGTAGAACAGAATGATCATATGTTAGGAATGTTTTTGTTTGCTTGTTGTTATATATATTTTTTAATTAATTAAAAAAAAGATTATTTCCCCTCCAATATCACACAAAAGCATCTGAGTGTTGCTTCTTAAATCTGATTCTAGAAATATTAGGAGAAATAGGGGAGGGGTTGTAAACAATGTTGTGGCTCTGAAAACATATATCATTTGAAACCAGAAAACCTGTATGATTCATTCAACAAATTGTGTATTGAAAACCAATTATAGGACATACTATTTTAGACTCTGGAGATATGGCAGAGAATGAAACAAAGTCCCTACCTTCATGGTGGTTGCATTCTATTTGATGAAAGAGACAAAACAATAAACAAATATAAAATATGTCCGATAGTAGGTGTAATGAAGAAAAAATCAAGCAGGGTAAGGGTGAAAGAAATTGTTGGAGGTGAGGGATGGGGATGGGAAGGAAGAGGCTCTTTAAAATAAAATGACAAGGAATTCTTTGTTAGCAAAGCTGTCCTTCAAAAATGAGGGAGAATTTAAAATATTCAGAGATAAACAGAAGCTGAGAGAATTTGTTAACAAGAGACCTGCCCTACAAGAAATACTAAAGTGAGTTCTATCAACTGAAATGAAAAGACAAGAGAGAGAGGCTTGGAGGAGAGTATAGAAATTAAGATTATCAGTAAGGGTAACCAAAAGGACAAAAAGAAAAGTAAAAATAGATCTGACAAATAGAAGCCAAAGGATGTAATGGTTGAAGTAAGTACTATTTTTGAAGTAATAACACTGAATCTAATGGATTAAACTGGCAGAATGGATAAAAAAATATGATCCCTCTATATATTGTTTACAAGAGACTCTTTTAAACCCAAAAATACATATTGGTTGAAAGTGAAAGGATGGAAAAATACATTCCACACAAGCAATAAACAAAACAAAACAAAAAAAGCTGGGATAACTACACCAATAGCAGAAAAAAACAGATTTTAAATGAAAAAAAAGTGTTATAAGAGACAAAGAAGGACACTATATATTAATACAAGGGCAATTCACAAATAAGAAATAACAATCATAAATATCTATGCACTTAATCAAAGGGACCCAAAGTATATGAGGAAAATACTGGCAAAAAAAGAAGAGTTATGGGGGCGGTGCACAGGTGACTGAGTGGTAGAATGCTTGCCTTCCATGCAGGAGACCTGGGTTCAATTACCAAACCATGCACCCAAATAAATAAATAAATAAATAAATGGAAGAATAACATTGTTATTATAATACTAGGAAACTTCAACACATTACTTTCTTCAATAGACAGAATATCTAAACAGGGAATCAATAAGGAAACAGAAAATCTAAATAATATGATAAATGAACCAGACCTAACAGACATATTATGGAACATTGCACCCCAAAAACAGCAGGCTATATATTCTTCTCAATTGCTCATAGAGCATTCTCCAGGATAGACCACATGCTGGGACATAAAACAACTTCTAATAAATTTTAGAAGACTAAAATTACACAACAATGTCTCCAACCATAATCAAAGGAAACTGGAAATCAATAATAGCTGGAAAACTGGAAAATTCACAAATACATGGAGGTTAAACAAGACACTTTTAGGCAATCAGTGGGTCAAAGAAGAAACTGCAAGTGAAATAAATTTCCTGAGACAAATGAAAATGAATAACAACATATTAAAACTAATGGGACGCAGCAAACACAGTGCTGAGTGGGAAATTTCTAGCCCTAAACATCTACATCAAAAAAGAAGAAACTTCCAATATGAAAAATTTAGAACGGCCATAGCCAAACACCCCTAAAGAGAGAGGTAGAAAGATCAAAGGTAATGGTGGAATTATACAGAGAAGATAGGATTTAACAAATGAATATGAATGCTGAATCATTAGATTGATATATAACTCTTTTGGTCTCCAGTATTTTAGAGCAGCTAGAAGTAAATACCTAAAATTATAGAATTATATATAACCCATGTCAAACCGCGAAATATGTTCTACAACCAATTGTGGTGCTGTGCTTTACAATTTATTGCTTTTTTGTATATATGTTATTTTTCACAAAAAAAGAAGAAAAAAGTTGATTGTGATGATAAGACATTATTTATAGCCTCCTATATTCTGGAACAGCTAGAAGGGAAAATATGAGAGGATTGTATGGTAGGTAGCCCATGACAAACTCTGGGATCTAACCTGTAACTACTTGTTGAAGAGTGCTTTGAAAACTATCACTTTTTTATTTCTTTGCTTTGTATATATGTTATACTATACAATAAAAAAAGGAAAGAAAAGAAAGAAAGAAAGAAAGAGCTAAAAATCAAAAGACCTAACTGAATACCTGGAAAACTAAAGAAAGAACAGTGAACTAATCTCAACACAAGCAGAAGAAAAGAAATAAAGATTAGAGCAGAAATAAATGAAACTGGGAACCAAAAAACAATAGATCAATAAAACCAAAAGCTGGTTCTTTGAGAAGATCAATAAAACTGACAAACCCTTAGCTAAACTAACAAAGGAAAAAAGAGAGAAGATGAAAATAAATAAAATCAGAAATGAAAGGGGGGTCATTACCAGGGACCTTGTAGAAGTTAAAAAGATCTTAAGAGGATATTAAAAACAGTTGTATGCCAACAAACTAGACAACTTAGATGAGACGGCCAATTGCCTAGACTCAAGTTTACCACAATGATTAACATGCTTAAAAAGTATTTTTTAATAAGTGAATTAATAATTAATCCATTACCAATTATTACAGAGTAGCTTGTATCAGACCAATTCTAAACAGAAAAACCATAAAACCTGGATTTGAAAAAAAAAACAAAGACAAAAAAGGCAGCCAAGACCTGAGAGAGCAAGATACCAGAGTTAAGCCTGACATTCTCAACTACGTTTTCCTCCTGGAGCATCAAGCTGTACACGAGAGCTTCTGGCAGTCTCACAGGGCTGCAGACTTAGAGATTAGAGTTCAGGGCTACAAAGATTGGCAGGATTCGAGGGACTAAGAATCCAAAATAAAGGCAATCACAGAAAAGTGAATCTGGACATTCTGTACTGCTTTTACATTCAGAGTATTTACTGAAACCGAATCAGTGAAGGGGCAAGAGGCCAAAAAAACAAGCAAAGTATCTATTTTAAAGCAAAGAAGGTAAGCAGCTACTGGTAGTCTTACAGTACTGGGCGGGGTGGGGTGGGGGGGGTGGTACAGGAAACTACAGTTCAGGGCCTGCCAAGGAGAGGCATTGGCAAACACCCCAGGCTTCCATTTGATACCTCCAAGGGACAACACTCAGAGTAGGGAGAAACTGGATTTAAACCAGACCCTTGAGAAGTCAAAATAAAGCCTAAAGTCATCTCAAACCTATATAAGATCAAGGTCTGCTGCTCCTACTTTTAACCACCACTACAGGAAAATTAAATCCTCTCTAGAAAACAGTATCATCATCAAGAGCATCTAACATTCATGTTAAAAATTAGCAAAAACCACCTTGAAAAAGAAGAACGAGGTTGAGGGACTCACACATCCTGACTTCAAAGCATACTGTAAAGCTAGAGTGGTCAAAACAGCATGGTACTAGAATAAAAATAGATATACTGACCAATAGAAACTATGCCCCCCCCCCAACTTCTATGCCAATTCCACCCAACTGGGACAAAACAGTATCTTCAACAAATCATCCTCGGAGAATTGGATGTCCATATGCAAAAGAATGAAGGAGGACCCCTATCTCACACCTTATACAAAAATTAACTCAAAATTTATCTAAGACCTAAATATAAGAACTAGTTCCACAGAATTTCTAGAAGAAAATGTAGGGAAACATCTTCAAGATCTTCTGGAAGGCAATGGTTTCTTAAACCTTATACCCAAAGCACAAACCTATAAAAGAAAAAACAGATAAACAGGACCTCCTCAAAATTAAAAACTTCTGGGCTTCAAAAGACTTTGTCAAAAAAGTGAAAACAAAGCCTATGCAATGGGATAAAATATTCATAAACAAAATATCCAATAAGCATTTAATATCCAGAAAACATAAAGGAATCCTGGAACTCAACCAGGAAAAGATAAACCACCCAGTTAAAAAATGTGCAAAAGACTTGAATAGATAACTTTTCCAAAGAGGAAATACAAACTCTAAAAAGCACATGAAAAGATGCTCAACATCACCAGCTATAAGGGAAATGCATATCAAAACCACAATGAACTATCCTTTCACATCTACTAGAAGTAGATTGTTCACTACTGAACAAACAGAAAGCTAAAAGTTTTGAAGATGATGTTGAGAAAGAACACTCATTCACTGCTGGTGGGAATGTAAAATGGTACAGCCACTGAGGAAGGCAGTTCGGTGGTTCTTCAGGAAGCTAATTATAGAACTGCTATATCATCCAGCAATCCCACTACTTGGTAAATAATCAGAAGAACTGAAAACAAGGAAAGGAACAGATATTTACACACCAATGTTCATAGTGGCATTCTTTGCAATTGACAAAAGATGGAAGAAACCGAACTGTCCATCAACCAATGAATGGATAAGCAATATGCAGTATATACATATGACGGAATATTACTCAGCAGTAAGAAGGAATGACATCCTGATGCATGCAAGAACATGGATGAACCTTGAGGACATTATGTTGAGTGAAATGTGTCAAACACAAAAGGAAAACTATTATATGATTTCACTAATATGAACTAAGTATAATAAGCAAACTCATAAAGTTAAGCATCTAGAATACAGGTTAACAAGAAGACAGAATGGAGACAGAATAGGGAGCAGATAATTTCTGTAGAACTTCTATTTTGGTTGATTGCAAATGTTTGGGAATAGAAAGAGGTGAGAGTATAATTACTGTGAGTATAATTAACAGCGCTGAATTATGTGTGTGAATGTGGATAAAAGGGGTAGTTTTAGGTCATGTAGTTACTAGAAGGAAAGCTAAAGGATAAAACATGGGACTGCATAACATAGTGAGCCCTGCAGTAGATGATGTCTGCGGTGAATAGTACAAATATAAGAATGTTACTCTATGAACTATATATAACAAATGTATGTCACTAGTATAAGGTGTTAATAATAGGGTGACATATGGGAAAATTCACCTAATGCAAACTGTGGACTATAGTTAGCTGTAATATTTTGGGATTCTTTAAATATAAATAAATCTACAGAGACAGAATTAGATTAGTGGTTGTCTAGGGCTGGGGAAGGATAGAGGGATTAGGAGGGGACTGCCAAGAGGTTTTCTTTTTGGAGTAATGAAAATGTTCTAAAATTGATTGTGGTGATGAATGCACAACTCTATAATTATACTAAAAGCCACTGACAGAGTGTATAGTATATGACAATTTCTCAATAAAACAGCTAAAAGACAAAAAGTTACTTGTCATGCAAGAAAACACGGCCAAATAACTGAAAATCAAGAGAAAAATCAGACAACAGAAAAAGATCTCTAGGGAATAAGATAGTGTAATTATCAGACACAGACTTTAAAATAATTGTAATTAAAATATGCAGAAAAGGGTGGGCCACGGTGGCTTAGCAGGCAGAGTTCTCACCTGCCATGCCAGAGACCTGGGTTCAATTCCCACTGCCTGCCCACGTTTAAAAAAAAAAAAAAAAAAAAGGTTCAGCAAAATAGATGAAAAAATGAGATTCTCCCCAGAGTACAGGAATCTATGCATTTATTTTTTATTTTTCATTTTATTGTTTAAGGAATTTATATATTTTTTTAAAAAGAATTAAATTGAAATTTGGAACTGAAAAATACAGTACCTGATGTTTTAATAGCAGACTGAACTCTAAATAAACTAGAAAGTGTCAGCAGATAAAGTACGGAGTCGTAAAAAAAAGATGGAAAATACAGAAAAGAACATGAGAGATAATGGGACACAGAGATAGAGCGAACATACAGGTATTTAGAATCCCAGAATGAAAGGAGTGAAAGAGTGGGGCAGAAGCAATTCCAAACTGACAAAAGACTTGACACTTTGGATTCAAGAAGATGTATAAACCTCAAGCAAGTTAAATACAAATAGGAGGACCTAGAAACCTGCTGAAAATCAAAGACAGTGTTTCCCTCACAGAAACAATGGATTCAGAAGACAATGGAATGATAACTTTAAAATGCAAAAAAGAAAATGACTGCCAACCTAGAATTGTATACTCAATGAAAATATTGTTCAAAAATTAAGGCAAATGGTCGTTCCTACCAATTCCTGCATTAATTCTGCCTGGACTGAGTTCCATGCTCCATGGAGACATTTGATCCCTTCGAGCTGCCTGACCTGCTTAAGCTTTATTACCAGAGACTCTTTTCCTAGGCCCACTACTATCGCTGGCTCAACTATGGTGGAGTAATAAAGAATAATTTTCAATACCATGAATTTTTCATTCACTTTGAAAGATGATATTTACATCTGTTACCAATCCTTCAACAACCAGCTGGAAAAGGAGATGAAGAAAATAAATCCATACAAGATTGACATAGGTACAGTGTATTCCCAAAGACTTAATACAATACCGTGAACCTAGCTTTCCAGGCTCAGGAAAAAGAGCTGGTGTTTGACATTGATATGACAGACTATGACAACGTGAGATTATGGAGTTCTGCAGACAAATGTTCTAAGTGTTGTACCCTCATGACAATGGCCATAACACATCTTTGACCGAGCACTGAAAGAAGACTTTGGATTTAAGCATCATCTCTGGATATATTCTGGAAGGAGAGGCGTTCATGGTTGGGTCTGTGATAAATTGGTCAGAAAATTGTCCTCCAAGGTGCATTTTGGGATAGCTGTGTATTTGAATCTTTTCAAGGGCGGTCAAGAAGTTAAGAAGAAAGTTCACCTCACTGGAAAAATTCACCCTTTCATCAGAAGGTCTATAAACATAAAAAAAAAAATACTTTGCAGAATATGCGTTGGTCAATCAAGACATTTTTGAAAATAAAGCAAGCTGGGATAAGACCCTAGCCCTCGTTCCTAAAACAATTCGTGATGAACTTCAGCAAGGTTTCCGAAAGTATCACAGTTCACTTCAGCGTTGGGAGCATTTGAAGAAAGTAGCCAGCAGGTGCCAGAATATCAAAAATGACAAGCGTGGGTCCTGGCTTGAGAATGGGAGATTGCGCTCCAGTACTGTTTTCCAGGACTGCATACGAATGTTAGTAAAGGACTCAATCATTTACTGAAGAGCCCTTTTAGTGTTCATCCTAAAACAGGTCACATTTCTGTTCCTATTAATTTGCAGAATGTGGATCAGTTTGATCCATTTGCTGTTCCAACCATAGGCTCCATCTGTCATGAACTGGTACCATTTCCGCTAATAAAGAGGAAGAAGAGAATAATGTTGAGTCTGACGTCAAACGTGGATCCAGAGATTATTAAGAAAACTGGTCTAGCTTACATAAAAATTTTTGAAAAATTTCTTGAAAAACTGGATAAATACTGAAAAGGAAAGCTTCTCAAGAAGAATGATTTATAGAAAAATTTCTAAGATAACTCCCCTCAAACCTCCCCTCAAACCAACATGGCTACCTTCTACCTTCAACCAAAGATTAAATACATCAAGAGCCATTTAATAAATATGGCAGAACGATGTATGTGTCTTACTACTCAAAGTAAAATTTCCTTTTCTCGATAAATAATTATGCTGAAAAGATTCCTTGTGATCACTGATGGGAGAGTATTAGGGTTCCTGGAAAGAGCATGAAAGGGAGGAATAAATGATGGTTGGATTTCAGATAAGATTTGTAAAATTTAATAATATACAAAGATAATTCTAAGATTTCTGATATAAATATTCCAATCAACCAGGTACTATAAATAAAGCAGTAACATATCCAAGACTTTCCTCTCAGCTCACTGTAACCTCCAATTTCTGGAGGAGTGAGCATTTTGTACTTAACTCTTAGTCTCTTAAATTAAATATACCTGGAGTGTATATCCAGTCACTTCTATTTTACTTACTAATGTTCTTATTGGTTAGGCCACACCCCACTGCCCATATTTTAAAAATCACTTTAAACAAAGCATCTAAACTTACCAAAACTTCAATTAAAAAAATATTAATTACTAGATTAACAATATTGGGACTTCATAGATGTTTTTTACAACTGTTGCAATTGCAGCTTCTAACTTTTTCCTTCAGAGAGCAAATGGATTAATAAAAAAATAAGCAGCTTAGAAAAATAACCATCTTTACCAACATAAAACCTGCTTTATTTGTAAAAAATACCTTTTTATATATTTAGATAGAATACTTAAAGTTTCATTCCTTACATGTTCAGTTTTGTTGACAAAATCTAAAGAATCAGATTTCACTTGCTCTAAACAAAACAGTTGTTCTAATTTACATTCTATCTTTTGAGAAACATTAAGTAACAAGCTATTAGTCCAGTGCTTTCCTGTGACTTAAAATTTTCCCTCCTTTGTAATTCCTTTAACATTGTTTCTTCTATAGTTTTTTTAAATTTTATCTTTTGGTTTATATAAAACCCTCTTTAATGCAGTCAATGTGCTGAAATAGCTTGCATTCCTTTCTCTTTTGTAAGTTTTTAAGAAAAGATATTAAAGGCTATTGTGCAAAATGCAAAAAAAAATTTAATTAAGGCAAAATAAAAAATGCCTTTAGACAAAAACTAAGCACTCACTAACAGCAGACTCACACTAAAATAAATGGGTTGTTTATGGAGAAAGAATATAATTCCAGATAGAAGCACAGTAACACAGGAAGGAATCAAGAACACCAGAAGGAGTAAATATGTGGGTAAAACTAAGTAACTATGAATGGGTTAAAACAATAATAATAATGAAAACAAAGGACAAAAAAGACAAGAGAGGGAAGGAAAAAGAAACAAAAGGGTTATATGGTCCTTGCGTTGCCAGAAAATAACAATAGATTGTTGGCAAAAGTGGTCACAAGAATCCCTCCTATTTCTTTATGCATCCCCCTTTTTCGTGTGATTTTGTTACTCTTATCAGTAGGTCGAATCTATTTTTCTATTCCTGAATTTGGGCCTGGCCATGTGACTTGCTTTGCCCAACAGGATATTAGAATATGAGAAAGCAGAGGCTTTAAAAGTGCTGGCATACTGGGTGGCCATGGTGGCTCAGCAGGCAGGTTCTCATCTGCCATGCGAGAGACCCAGGTTTGATTCCCTGTGCCTGCCTATGTTAAAAAAAAACCAATCAAATGTTAAAAGTGCTGGCACACTGGAATCTCTCCTCTTAGAACCTTTAGGCCACCTAAGCTAGCCAACTGGAAAGGCTACATGGAGAACAGAGCCACCCCCCACCTCCACCCCAGCCAAAAACTTACCAACCTACAAACATACAGGTGAGGCTATTCTATACCATCTTGTCCCAGCCAAACCACCAGCAGGCCACAGAGATTAGCTGAGCCCAAGCCAAGAGGCCAATCCACAGAATCATGAGCTGATAAATAATTTATTTTAAGCCACTAAATTTTGTATGCAGCAAAAGCTAACAGATACACCACTAATATCATCTAAGCAGACTAGCAGTTCTGAAGTAGGGGGAAATTTGCTACCAAGGTGACATTTGGCAACACCTGGAGACATTTTTGGTTGTCACAATTGTGTGGACACCACTGGCATCTTTCCACAATAAATGATTATCCAGCCCAAAATGTCAAGAGTGTTGAGGCTGAGAAACCCTAAAGTAGAGCATAACAAAATGAGGCAGCTCTAAGAATAGCCCAATCCAACAGATCTTTCTTCAATGAATATGTTCTGTATCTGCAATGTCCAGTGTGGTAGCTACTAGACACATGCAATTACCAACCTCTTGAAATGTGGCTAGCATGGCTGAGAGACTAAATTTTTTATTTTATTCAATTTAAGTTAATTTCCAAAATTTAAATAGCCATATACTGGAGCTCTAAAACTTAGAAGCTAGTGTGGCTGACAGTATGGAAAAATTAGGTTGGATAATAGTAGGAACAATGAGTTTGATAAAGGTAAAGCCCAGAGAAATACATGCTACAAATAAATATACCAAATATTATTTTTATTTTCTATTTATAATTCTTACAGAACAATGAACTGAAAGGTTTTTAAAAAATAAATTCACCATATCCTGCAAAAAAAAAAAAAAAAAAAAGCTGGCTGACACTCTTAATTAGCATATTTTTGTACATCATTACCATGAAAGCCCTAGAAATTTTCAGTGAAATCTATTTTTTAAGTTTAAAATGGTTTAAGAAGTGTTGCATTTTAGAGTCCTTCAAATTGCACCCAACAGCTTTTAGTGAAATTGATTTCGGGTCCTTAAATATTCACTTACTGTATTATTTACTTACTTGGAGCAGTCTGATATCCTTTTTCAATCTCTCTTCCATCCCTACCCCATCTACCACAAGAGAAGGAAGAGGCTGATTCAATGCTGGTACAATTTCACTTTTTTTTTTTTTTTTAACTTGTCAAGATTAAGTAGGTCAGTTTTCTGCTTTAGCGGGTGTTTTGGCAATAGGTTCTCTTACTAGAATACAGGTGGTTTTTCTGCCTGGTAAGCACATAGCACAAAGGAAAAAGGCTTTTAATAACTCTCCCTTATGCTGTCTTATCCCTAAAAGAAAATTCATGATTCTTACCTGAATATTACCTAGGATATTCTGACAGAAAAACAAAACAGAACAATTTCAATTCAAAATTTGTTCTACATGTATAGTGAAGCCTAAATATTTTAAAGTGCCTCAGTATCTAGCAATCTACAAATATTTTGCTGAGAATCTGATGTGTGCTCAGTCAATTCTAATCACTAAGATAGCACACTGTAATAAGTCAAGGGAAAGGTAAGAAAAGGCATTTAATTTTTCAGTTGTTTTGTTAAGAAGTCTAATGGAAGAAAAATTTATCACTAAAATTAAAATTCTGGAAAACCTCTTGCTTGCAAGGTAAAATTTTCTTTGCAGAATTATTTTTTGAATAAAAACAGATAAAGTTAGTGTGAATATAAGTAACTGGACTGAACTACATCTATGAATGTGGTTAAAAGGTGAAATGTTAGGGTGTATAAATGATAATAGAATAAAAATGACTTTAAAAATGTATGGGGTGCGACAGTGACTCAGTGGCAGAGTTCTCATCTGCCACACTGGAGACCCAGATTCAGTTCCCATTGCCTGCCCATTCAATAAAGAAAGAAAGAAAGAAAGAAAATTTTTTTAAAAAGTAAAAATGTATGGAACTACACTACACAAACAGTGAGTCCTAAGTTAAACCATGGACTATAGTTAACAGTACAATAATAAAAATGTATTTTCATAAATTGTAACAAATGTACCACACCAATGCAAGGTATTAAAAATAAGGTGGAATATGGAAAGCCTGTCATTTATGCATGATTGTTCTGTAAACACCCCATCTCTCTAATTAAAAAAAAAAAATGAAGTCGGGACAAAAACTTTTTATTATTATATTATGGTAGAAAGCAAACTTGGTGGCAGTTTATTAGAATAAATAATTCGTACATAATTACTTTATTGTAATTCCTTTTAAAAATTAGCTGTGTCTGATGAATGACCCAATCAAGAAATAGGCAAAGGACTTGAATAGACTTTTCTACAAAGATATACAAATGGCCAACAAGTAAAAGAAAAGATGTTCAACTTCCTTAGACATTAAGGAAATGCAAATCAAAACCACAATGATAGCTAGAACAGCTATCATTAAAAACTCAGAAAATAACAGATATTACTAAGGATGTAGAGAAACAGGAACTCTCATACGTTGTTGGGAATGTATGGTACAGCTGCCATGGAACAGAGTTCAGCAGTTCCTCAAAAAGTTAAACATAGACCTGGCACATGACCCAGCCATCCTACCTCTACACATACACCCAAAAGAAATGAAAAGAGGGACTTGAACAGGTATTTGCATGCCAACGTTTATGGCAGCATTATTCACAACATTCAAAAGGTTGAATCAAATGTCCATCAGCAAGTGAATGGGTAAACAAAATATTCCAGACTCCCCCCGCCTCAAAAAATGTATATATACTCTATAGACACAATGGTGCATTACTCAACTTTAAAAAGGTATGAAGTTCTGATACATGCCACTACATGAAGGAACCCTAAAGACATGATTATTGAGTGAAATAAATCAGAAACAAAGGAACAAAGATTGCATAATCTCACGGATATGAAATACCTAGAATAGCAAACTCATAGACAGAAAGTAGAGCACAAATTACCAGGACCGGCGGAGGGTGGGGGGGGGGGTAGGGAGGGAGTAGTTGGAATGGGGGGTTAATAAAAATGGGCATAAGGTTTCTGTTTGGAATAATGCAAAAAGTTCTGGAAATGGGTAGTACTGAGGGTAGAGCAAGAATGTGAATGTGATTAATCCCACTGAATTTATGTTTGGAAGTGGTTGAGATGGCAAATTTTATGCTGTATGTATGTTTCCACAATTTTAAAAAAAGGAATTAAAGAGAATATGAAAATTAAATGCAATACATGATGCTGGATAGGATCTAACAATGGAGGAGAAAGACTCAAAAGGACATTATTGAGACGTGAAAAAACTGAAATATAGACTGTGTTATATCAATGCACAATTTTCTTGAACTTGATAACTGTACTTAACGTGATTATATGAGTGAATATCCTTGTGTATAGGATATATACAGGGACGTATTATGTGTTCAAGGAGCATGATATATATAACCCACTCCCTAATGCTCAGAAAATAAAGAGATAGGTGGATTGACAAAACGAATGTCAAATATGATAAATATCAAAACTGATGGATCTGGGTATCTGTGGGAGGGGATATGTTAGAGTTCTCTGTATGGGCTTTGTATTATTTTTTGTAACCATCACATAAGTTTGAAATTATTTCAAAATAAAAATTTCAAGAAAAACATAATAAATGAAAATCAGCTATGTTTATTGTGGGCTGACAACTCAATTTTACATTTTTAATTATGTAAATCAAATATGAAAGAAGTAACCTGACAGATACATTTTCAACCTGCTAATTTATTTCATATAAGATTGAAACTTCCTGGCAGGAGAACAGCAGTTCAAATGAAAGAGAGGCTGAAACAATTATATTTATTGGCATTGTTTCCAGAAAATTCCAAGGAATTTTGACAAATCCTATTGATTTGTTCTTACTGGGATCTTTTTCCCCTTCTAACAGCTTGACACCATTAGTTAGCAATTTTCACAGCAAGCAGGGCATAATACGTTTAAAGTAGTGGCTCAGAATGATATAAGGTAAGGAATGGAACATGGTCTAATCATTTACACAGGGATCCAAAGTAGGTGCTTATACATATTATATCCACACATGAAAAGTATAAATGACATTAAATACTTTACTGTTTAAGGACAGTAGATGAATTAACTTCTAGGATGGATAGATAGATATTCACACAGCTAATAGAGAAGTAAAAATCCGTAACATGGACATTTGCCTCTTAATGGAATTTTTTTTAATTCTTGAAAGTAATGGAGAAATATATAGCACTGAAGGGCTTAAAATAAACTTAAATGATGATTTACAGATTCAATGCAATAACAATTAAAATCCCAAAAACTTACTTTTCAGAAATAGAAAAACCAATAACCAAATTTATCTGGAAGAGCAGGGTGCCCCGAATAGCTAAAAGTATCCTGAGGAAAAAAAATGAAGTCAGAGGTCTCACGCTACCTAACTTTAAGGCATATTATGAAGCTACAGTGGTCAAAACAGCATGGTACTAGCATAAAGATAGATATACTGACCAACAGAATAGAACAGAGTGTTCATATATAGACCTTCTCATCTATGGACAATTGACCTTTGAGGAGGCAGTCAAGCCAACTCACCTGGGACAGAACAGTCTCTTCAATACATGGTGCCTAGAGAACTGGATATCCATATGCAAAAGAATGAAAGAGGATTCATATCTCATACCCTACACAAAAATTAACTCAAAAATGGATCAAAGACCTGAACGTTAGATCTAAGACCATAAAACTGTTAGAAGAAAATGTAGGGAAATATCTTATAAATCTCATACTTGGAGGAGGTTTTATAGACCTTACACCCAAAACAAGAGCACTGAAGAAAGAAATAAATAAATGGGAACTCCTCAAAATAAAACACTTTTGCACATCAAAGAACTTCAAGAAAGTAAAAAGACAGCCTATACAATGGGAGACAATATTTAGAAACAATATATCAGATAAAGGTCTAGTATCCAGAATACAAAAAGAGATTGTTCAACTCAACAACAAAAAGACAACTTAGTTACAAAATGGGCAAAAGACTTGAACAGACACTTCTCAGAAGAGGAAATACAAATGGCCAAAAGGCACATAAAACGATGCTCAACTTCCCTGGCTACTAGGGAAATGCAAATCAAAACCACAATGAGATATCATCTTACACTCACCAGAATGGACATTATCAATAAAACAGAAAACGACAAGTGCTGGAGAAGGCATGGAGAAAGAGGCACACTTATTTACTGTTGGTGGGAATGTCAAATGGCACAACCACTGTGGAAGGGAGTTTGGCAGTACCTCAGAAAGCTAAATATAGAATTGCCATATGACCCGGCAATACCATTGTTAGGTATCTACTCAGAAGACATGAGGGGAAGGACACAAATGGACATTTGCACAACAATGTTTACAGCAGCAATATTTAATATTGCACAGAGATGGACACAGCCAAAATGTTCATCAACAGACGAGTGGCAAAACAAACTGTGGTATATACATATGATGGCATATTATGCAGTTGTAAGACAGAATAAAGTTATGAAGTATGTAACAACATGGATGGACCTTAAGGACATTATGTTGAGGGAGACTAGCCAGAAACAAAAGGACAAATACTGTATGGTCTCACTGATATGAACTGACATGAGGGAATAAACTTGGAGAACTTCATGGATAACAGAGATTATCATGAGATAGAAATAGGATAAGATATTGGGTAATTGGAGCTGAAGGAATATTGTGCAACAGAACTGATTGTAAAAACTCAGAAATGGATAGCACAATACTACCTAACTGTAATACAATTATGTTAAAACACTGAATGAAGCTGAATGTGAGAATGATAGAGAGCGGAGGGCTGGGGGCAGAAATGAAATCAGAAAGAAATATAGACGATAAAGACTGAGATGGTATAATCTAGTAATGCCTAGAGTGTATAATGATAGTGATTAAATGCACAAATTTAAAAAATGTTTTTGCATGAGGAAGAACAAAGGAATGTCATTACTGCAGGGTGCTGAAAATAGATGGTAATTAATATTTTAAAATTTCAACTTATGTGTGAGACTAAAGCAAAAAATGTTTGTTTGGTACAAAATTTATATTTTGACTAGTGCATCTCTTAATATAACTTATATAGATAGTTGGTTGAACAACATAAGTACATGGAACCTTGGGTAGGACATGAGATTTTGTTGGTTTGTCCAGAGTGATGCCCTGATAAATCCCAGAGTGATTTGAACAGTGAATAAAAAAGTATTTGCAAAGTCCCTTTCGGGGAATGGCGAGAAAGGGGGAAAATTCAACTTCCCCAAGTTGAATTCTTGATATTCTCACAAGCAATGTGGACAACTAAAGCTATAGGCTGAGCCCCCAATCTTGGGAGTTGTTCATATGAAACTTAACCCAACAAAGGATAGGTCAAGCCTACTTAAAATTAGGTCTAAGAGTCACCCCCAAGAGAACCTCTTTTGTTGCTCAGATGTAGCCTCTCTCTCCAGCCAACACAGCAAGCAAACTCACCACCCTCGCTATCTATGTGGGACATGACTTCCAGGGGTGTGGACCCTCTTGGCAACGTGGGACAGAAATCCTAGAGTGAACTGAGACTCAGCATCAAGGGATTGAGAAAACCCCTATAATGAGCTGAGACTCAGTATCAGGGGATTAAGAAAACCTTCTTGACCAATAAGGGGAAGAGTGAAATGAGACAAAATAAAGTGTCAATGGCTGAGAGATTCCAGAGTCGAGAGGTTATCCTGGAGGTTATTCTTCTGCATTAAATAGATATCACCTTGTTAGTCAAGATGTATTGGAGAGGCTGGAGGGAACTGCCTGAAAATGTAGAGCTGTGTTCCAGAAGCCATGCTTCTTGAAGATGATTGTATAATGATATAGCTTTCACAATGTGACTGTGTGATTGTGAAAACCTTGTGTCTGATGCTCCTTTTATCTACCTTAACAGATGAGTAAAACATATGGAATAAGGATGAATAATAGGGGGAACAAATGTTAAAATAAATTTAGATTGAAATGCTGGTGATCGGTGAGGGGGAGGGGTGGGGGTATGGTATGTATGAATTTTTTTCTGTTTTCTCTTTATTTCTTTTTCTGAATTGATGCAAATGTTCTAAGAAATGATCATGATGATGAATATGCAACTATGTGATGATATTGTGAATAGTATTATATATGTAGAATGTAATGATCATAAGTTGTTTGCTGTTTGTTTGTTGCTATATATTTTTTTAAAAAAGTTAAAAAAATAAAGTTAAATGAAAGTGATTCAGATTTCAGGTGGGAATGGAAACTGATACACCATTTAATAACACAATTTGTCAAAATGCATTAAAGACTTTAAAATGAACATATATCAGTGGTTCAGTGCTAGAATGCTCGGCTGCCATGTTGGAGATCAGAGTTTGATTCCCAGCCCATGCATCCCAAAACAAAACAAAACAAAACATATATCTAGGAATTTATCATAAAGAAATCATCAGACCATTTTACATAACTTATGGTACATCTATATCAGCTATTCTCAAACTTTAACATGCATCAGAATCACCAGAGGGCTCATATGACCACCATTAAATTCAGTAGTTCTGAGGTGAAGATCAAGAATTTGCATTTCTAACAAATTTCCAGGTAGTGCTGATACTGCTAGTCCAAGGACCACACTTTGAAAATCACTGATAAATACAACAGACTTTGATGGAACCATTAGAAATGAAGTAGATCTATTTTTATTGATATGATGTATATATGTAGTGGTGTGCTGATAAAACAAGCTCTGGTATGGACGTCTGCATGCCCTAATTTATAGCATTTGCCAATTTCCATGGTATAAATACTCTTACCATAGCTGATATCAAACTACCAGTGATTTGTGCTTGTATAATTCTTGAATATTTAACAATTTCAGTAAGCCGATCATAGCTGACTCTAACATACCACCTAGAAAAACAACTCAAAGGCCAAATAGTAACACCAGTTATCTTTGAGTAGGAGGATTATGGGAAATTTATTTTCTTTATGGTTTTCTATATTTTCTTAATTATTTTTTACATTGAGCACTCTTCTTTTTATAAGAAAAAATTCCTAACGTTTTGAAAAATGAATTGACGTTGCCAGTTTACATTAGAGCTCTTTATAGATGAAATTTAGCAGGCCCTCTATCACATGGGACAGTGATATTTAAATGTGTTGGTCAATGTCCACTCTTGCTCTAAACTTCTATGCTAACCTGACCTTGCCAAAGTGAAAAGAAGAGAGAAGGATATAGGCCCAACTCTAACTTCGGACAGAGTTTGAAATCCTTGAACTCTAGCATAGGAACATCAAGGGATAATGTCTTTTTATAAAATGAAGCATTAATGGCTGCCCTAGAATCCAAGCAGAAAATAGGTTGAGACAGCCTGAATTTGCTGTAAACCCCACATCACAAAGGCACCAAGAACATAACCCCTTTTTACCTCATCAAAATGTAGGTAAACAAACAAATGTAGGTAACAGTTGATCAAATAATTGTTAATAAAGAAAAACTAAAACAGTAGACATATCTCACATTAGAAGGTTAAATAACTTAAAGATATAAAATGAATATGCACTTATTACACTGTAATGATGAAAAATGTTTAACAAAGGACAATGGTCATAAGTACTGTAAAATAAACAATCTAAGTTACAAAACTGTGAATGTGATCCCATGAATAAAAAACAGGCCAAATTTCTGTATGTGAATATAAATATGTATGTAAATATGAATATTTAAAGACCAGAAAGATATAACCAATGTTAATAGCAATTACCTCTGGATTGGGGTTGTTCTAGTTTGCAAGCTGCCGAAATGAATATACCAGAAAGGAATGGCTTTTAAAAAGGGGAATTTAATAAGTTGCTAGTTTACAGTTCCAAGGCCGAGAAAATGTCCCAATTAAAACAAGTCTATAGAAATGTCCAATCAAAGGCATCCAGGGAGAGATACCTTGGTTAAAGAAACCGATAAAGTTCAGGGTTTCTCTCTCAAGTGAGAAGGCACATGGTGAACACAGTCAGGGCTTCTCTCTCGGCTGGAAGGGCACATGGTGAGCACAGTGTCATCTGCTAGCTTTCTCTCTTGGCTTCCTGTTTGATGAAGCTCCTGGGGAGGCATTTTCCTTCTTCATCTCCTAAGCACTGGCTGAAGGACTCTCTGCTTTGTGGTGCTGCAGCAGTCTCTGCTCTCTCTGAATCTCCTTTATTCTCCAAAAAGTTTCCTCTTTTATAGAACTCCAGAAACAAAGTTTCCTCTTTTATAGAAACTAATCAACACCCACCCAAATGGGTGGAGACACACCTCTACATAACCCAGTTTAACAGCCCACTCCTGATTAAACCACATCTCCAGGGAGATGATCTAAGTACAGTTTCAAACATACAATGCTGAATAGGGATTAGAAGAAAAAGCTGCCTTTACAAAATGGGATTAGGATTAAAACACAGCTTTTATAGGGTACATACATCCTTTCAAACCGGCACAGGGATTATTACAGATGATCTTTTTCCTTTTCTATTTGCCTATTTGTATTTTCAAAAATCTACAACAAACATGTAGTATTTGAGCAATTTTTTCAAATCAACAAATATGCTAAACCCAAATGGTAACAAGTAAATGAAAAGCCTCCCAACTTCACTATTAACCAGAGAAATGTAAATTAAAAAACAAGATCCGGCTTTTACCTATCAGATTGGCAAAATTAAACAGCTGGATAAAACCAAATGCTGGCGAGAATTTAAGGAAACAGGAACCCTAATATACTGCTGTTGGGAACATAAACTGCGCAACCATTCTGGAAAACAATCTGGCAATATTTAAAGACACTAAGTATGTGTAAGGCCCATAAGTCAGCATTCCTTTCACTGGCATATATCACAGAGAAAATTTATCCCAATAAAGCTGTTTAAAAAAATACTGTCATGGAAAGGATTATGGGAAGATGGCAGAGTAGGAAGCTCCAAAAATTGGTCCCTTCACCAAAACAATGGCAGGAAATGTCTAAATCAACTATTTTGAAATTGTGCAGCAACCAGAGAAGAGGTGGAAGAACAGGCTAGTAAATACCAGTAAATTTCACCCTGGAGACAGTGCTCCTCCTTCCCCACAAGTGCATGGCAGGCAGCAGGTGGACTGCAGTCAGGACTTCTGGTACAGCTTGCTGGTACCACACCACAGGCTACAAGAACCCAGTCCTTTAAATCGCAGGGGTGTATGGTCTGATCATTGCTTTGTATTAAAAACTTCAGATCACTGGGGTCTGACTCTAAGAGCAACCACTGTCTCAACCACCGTCCTAACTCCCCTCAGGTAAAAGCAGCACAGGAGTATTAAAGAAGCAGAACCTTTTTTCCTTTTTTTCTTTTTCTTTTTCTATTTCTTGACTTGGAGTGAAAGTAGTTTGGAAAAGTCACAAATTGATGACTCCAGCCCTCAATCGCAAAAAAAGATTAAGCAGTTCCAGAGGAATGGGAGAACTAGATTTCCAGACTTATAACAACATCATATTCAGAATGTCCAGTTTTCAACAAAAAATTACACAGCATATGAAGAAACAAAAAAGTATGGCCTGTTAACAGGAAAAAAGAATTTGCCAGAAACCATCCCGAGGATGCTCATACACTGGAATTTAAAGTAAAAACTTTAAATCAATTGCCATAAATATACTCAATGAACTAAAGTAATCCATATACAAAGAGCTAAAGGAAATTAGGAAAACATTTTTGTCTGGAGAACACAAAAAGATGGAAATTATAAAAGAAACCAAGTGGAAATTTTGGAGCTACAAGATCAGTAATTGATATATTTTTAAAAATCTCATTAGATTTACAGCAGATTTCAACATGCAGTAGAAAGGATCAGCAAACTTGAAAAGAAGAGGACTGAAATTATCCAGTGTGAGGAGCAGAAAGAAAAAATAATGAAGAAAAATGAACACAGCCTGAAAAGCCTGTGGGACATACACATCACTGAAATCCCAGAAGAAAAGAAAGAGGCAAAAAAGCTATTTGAAAAAATAGTGGCTGAAACTTCCCAAATCTGAAGAAAGATATGAATATATACATCCAGGAAGCTCAGCAAAACCCAACCAAGATAGACTCTACTCTGTACCAAGACACATCACAGCCAAACTGTCAAAATCGGTCAGAAATCAGTTCCTCCACCAAGGCAGGAGTTCTTTGAATCAACTATTTTGAGTTGTCTAGTAGAACACTGTACAGTATTTAGGAAGAAAGTATCCAATATCCAGCAGAAAGAAGACACTGGCAAACTGTGGTAAATACTGCTGAACTTCACTCTCCACCCAGTGTCTACTGTTGCCTATCCCCCACTCTTGCAGCAGCTCCTGTGCACAATGTTGGTGTCAGAATGGGATATAAAGACCTATGCGCTGGTTTGAAAGGATGTATGGACCCTAGAAAAGCCATGTTTTAATCCTAATCCCATTTCATAAAGGCAGAATAATCCCTACTCAATACTGTATGTTTGAAACTGTAATCAGATCATCTCCTTGGAGATGTGATTTAATCAAGAGTGGTTGTTAAGCTGGATTAGGTGACGACATGTCTCCACCCATTTGGGTGGGACTTGATAAGTTTCTGGAGTCCTATAAAAGAGGAAACATTTTGGAGAATGAAGGAGATTCGGAGAGAGTAGAGAATGCTGCAGCACCATGAAGCAGAGAGTCCATGAGCCAGTGACCTTTGGAGATGAAGAAGGAAAATGCCTCCCAGGGAGCTTCATGAAACTGGAAGCCAGGAGAGGAAGCTACCAGATGACGCCATGTTCACCATGTGCCCTTCTAGCTGAGAGAGAAGCCCTGACTGTGTTCGCCATGTGCCTTCTCACTTGAGAGAGAAACCCTGAACTTCATCGGCCTTCTTGAACCAAGGTATCTTTCCCTGGATGGATGCCTTTGATTGGACATTTCTATAGACTTGCTTTAATTGGGACATTTTCTCGGCCTTAGAACTGTAAACTAGCAACTTATTAAATTCCCCTTTTTAAAAGTCATTCCTTTCTGGTATATTGCATGCCGGCAGCTAGCAAACTAGAACAACGTAGTTCCCAAAGATCCAGATGTACGTGGCCTGGGCACTGGTGCTTTTGGATCAGCTACGTCAGATCACTGGAGTCCAGCTCTAAAGGCAGTCATTGTTCCAGTACCCTCGTGCAAAAATGGCAGCGGAGTCTTAAAACAGTACCCTTCCTCAAAACAGAAAACAGTTAAAGGGCTACATTTAATGGGTAAGTGCCAAATCAAGAAAATGTAGCTTCAAAGAGCTATAGGAGAAGCTCCTGGCACAATTGCTGACCTTTGCCTCACCCCCTCCCCTTGGCAGTGTGAACGCCCCTTGCCTGGTATCTCTCCCAGAACTTGCCCTCCAGAAAGAAGCAGCTGGACGCAGTGAAAGCAGTGTAAGAAACAAATGAGTCGGGCATCTAGGGCCTCTTTAAGTCCTTGGTGGAGTATGTAGGGGAGGGGGAAATCTGTTTCCTAGGGAGTAGATGGGACATTCAAATACTTGCAAACAGGGGAATTCCTAAGGCCATTAGCAAGCACAAGCCTAGGACAAGAAACAGGCTCAGAGAAAAACAGGAAGGACTGTGTACTTCGCATTTGCCTCGGGCTGGTCATCTTGGTAAGACGGCTGAACTCTGAAGGAGAGCAGTGGTCAATGCAAAGACTGTGAAAGGTGTTTTTTTGCATTGGCTTGTTAATCCCTGTCATATCATTAGCTCGATAAAAATCCAAGAAACAGACAGCTCAGGGCTAAATCCCAGAGATTACAAAACAAAACACCAGGAAATGATGGAAAAATTAACCACCAATGAAGTGGCCCAGACTGTGGACATACTGAACATGTATATTTATCTAAAAGTGATCTTCAATATGCTTAAGGAGATGAAAGAAATTACAGAGAAAGAACTAAAGAACATGAGGAAAACAATGAATAAACAATATAAGAATTTCAATAAAGAGACAGGAAATTAAAAAACGTAAACCGAAAAGAAATACTAGAGTTGAAGACCACAATAATTTAAATGAAAAATTCACAGGAGGGTTTCAACAGCAGACTGGAGCTGCACAAAAGAATCAGTAAACATGAAAACAAGAAAATTGAAATGACTTTGGGTGGTGAGCAGGGGAAAAAAAAGATTTAGAAAACGCAAGAGTAGCATAAGAGAACTATGGGACACCATGAAGGGTAACGAAATATGCATCATCGGAGTCTCAGAAAGAGAAGAAAGAGAGAAAAGGGGCAGAAGGAATATTCAAAGAAATAATGACAGAAACTCCCAAACGTAGCAAAAGATGTGAATATGCACATCTAAGAAGCCCAACAAACAACAAAGATAAACTTGAAGAGAAATGTGCCCAGATATTGTAGTCACCCAACTGTTAAATACTAAGACTAGTAGACAGTTCTCAAAGCTGCAAGAGAAAAGAAACATGTCATGTACAAGAGAGTTCCAATTAGATTAAATGCCAATTTACCATCAGAAACTAAGGAGGCAAGAAGGCACTAGGTCGAAATGCTTAAAAGTTCTCAGAGAAAAGAATTGCCAAACAAGAGTTTTATATCCACTGAGACTTTCATTCAAAAACGAAAAAGAGATTAAGACATTCACTGACAAGTTTTGGTCTGGTATGATGAAAATATTCTGCAAATAATGATGAAAGTTATACAGTATTGTCAATGTACTTAATGTCAGAGAATTGTCCACTTAAAATGGGTACAGTGATTTTATGTTATGTATATTTTACCATAAGTAAAAATTAATTATTAAAAATAATAATGAGATAGGAACTTTAAATGAAGCAATGGTCAAATAAACTAACTTTTGGAGAAAGTGTTTAAGGTAAAAATTATTATGTAGAGTTCCTACAGAACAGTCCACTATGATAACTGCATCCTCAACCCAAATTTCAACACTTTTGTAAAACATTTCCTACACAAAAGGTACTGTATCTTTTCATAATCAGCAGAGGGGACAGGGTGAGGGAATACAAGGAGAAAATGATACAATTGCTATATTGCCAGAAACCTGTATAAGCACTAACTGGATGCTGCTTTTCAACTACCCAGCATGATATAATTTTAGAATTAGAAATCTCACAAAAAGTGATGAGAACCATTAACCCTCAAAACTATGTAATTTCTGCCCTCAAAAATTATTCAAAATCCTTTAAATGCATTTAAAAATAATCTTTACATAGTCATTCATCTTTAGACAGGAACCTTGTCATTTATTTCGTTCTATGGTTGTTAAAGTGCCAAAGAATAAACAGTACCAAGTCTGTAGTTTCTATAGAGGGTTTTTATTGTTTTGTTTTAGCTTCTTTTACTGTTTTGTTTTAGAGAACTGTATCTCACTATTTAAAAGATTTTTATCCCCTCAGGCCCAGGTCTTCTAGAATGGGGGCAGAATAGAGCACTTAGAGACCTAAAAAAGATGTTAATCAACAATTCACCAACTCTGACTTCTTAAAAGCAAAAGTCGGCTAACACCTAATGCTTAAAACAAAAACTAAGTTAAATGCTTAAAGTACTTATGAGTGTGTACATGTGTGTGTATGCATACATTGTTATTAAAAATACAATATTTTTAACACTATCTATAATCATTATTCCCAACCGGTCTACTTGAAAGTATCTCATCTTGTTTTCAATGGCAATATGTTTAAAACAAAAAACTTTCCCATTACTGTATATTGTATATTGTATCATAAAGTCAGTCAATTTTGATTATTCACAGTTGAGAATTAGCAAACTTCCGATCTTAACCTTACTGTCATGCTAGATGGTTCCAAGACATTTTCCATTGCAGAATATCTATCTACTTGTGAGAAGGGGGAACAGAACTGAATCATCTCAATTTAATTAGGCTCATTATGATATAAGTCTCCTAGGACTGCAAAAGCGTCTAGAGAGCAAGAAAATTTTCTAGGTCTGTGGGATTATGAGATGTTCCCTAAAGCCTATTTCCCAAGAATACTGAATATAGAGCTACAGCCTTATGTATTGCTTAAATGATTTATCTAAAAATATTATCCTACCTCAATGATTTCCCCTTCCATTACATTCAGAAACTGAGTTTTAGCTATATTCAAACTTGCCACACAGACAATTTATATAACAGAGAAATGTGATCAATAAGACAACCAAATATTTTACAACTCTGCAAATTTTCCTGTCCTACTAAAATTAAAAAAAATATATTTATTAGAAATTTAGCACGTAAGATGATACAATCCCCAAAATATTACATAATATTACTTTAAAAAAGCAGAGACAGATAAAAGAAATGATACATATGATTATGTTGACACATTTCTCAAATCTATTATATTTGAAAGTAGTTTCCCAAACAATTGTCAATTTATTAAAACAAACAAGAAAAAAACTCAAGCAGACTTTGAATTTACGTTTTCAAAAAAAAAAGAACAAATCTTATTTTGATTCTTATTTGTATATTTTGGTCTCTGCTTTTGATTATATCCATATACTGCTTTGCTGATACAAAAGAATGTTCAAAATTTATTTCATTTATTTCTGTATAGGCACCTTAATTTCATTATCACAGTCTACTGTGTGACTGTGAAAACCTGTGCCTGATGCTCCTTTTATCCAGAGTTTGGACAGATAAGTAAAAAGATATGGATAAAATAAATAAATAAATAATGGGGGGACAAACGGTAAAATAAATCGGGTAGATGGAAATACTAGTTGTCAATGGGGGGATAAGGGGTATGGTATGTATCAGCTTTTTCTTTTTTCTTATTTCTTTTTCTAGAGTGATGAAATGTCCTAAAAAAATGATCATGGTGATGAACATACAACTATGTGATGATATCATGAACCACTGATTGTACACCATGTGTGGAATGTATGTGTGTGAAGATTTCTCAATAAATTTTTTTTTAAAATATAGTCTACTAGACAAGAAGAGCATACTA
The DNA here is from genome assembly GCA_004026745.1 of Myrmecophaga tridactyla. Taxonomy (NCBI): domain Eukaryota; kingdom Metazoa; phylum Chordata; class Mammalia; order Pilosa; family Myrmecophagidae; genus Myrmecophaga; species Myrmecophaga tridactyla. The sequence goes on along the minus strand of PVIY010017582.1, from coordinate 15,257 downwards.
ACTTTTTACTGGATTCATATATCACAATTTCTTACAAATACTCTTCTTTTTCATATACCACACATTATCTATATTCTTTATCTTAAAAGTAATATAAATAGGTTACCAGGATATAGAATGGGGAGTCATCGTCTAACGTGCAGAATATTTAACTAGAGTGAACTTAAACATTTAGAACTACACAGAAGTGATGGTAGTACATTATCGTGAGAATTAACAGTGCTGAATGGTATGTGAGTGTGGTAGAAAGGGGAAGTTTAGAGTGATGTAAAGGAAGCTGGAAGTTAGAATATGGTAATATGTAACATAGTAAATCTTGTGGCAGGCAATGTCCTTGATTAACTGTTTAACAAATATAAAAAAGTTATTTTATGAACTAGAGCAAATGCACAACACTATTATAAAGAATTAATAATAAAGGGGTATATGGGGAAAATGTGCCTATTGCAAACTATGGATTATAGTTAACCTAATATTTTAATACTCTTTCATCAACAGTAATAAATGTACCACACCAATACTATGGGTCAATAATATGGGGGTATAAAGAGTATGAGAGGATTATGGTTTTCTTTTCTGAAGTAATGAAAATGTTCTACATTTGATCATGGATTGTATGTACAACTATGTGATGATACTGTGAACCACTTTGTATTAGCATTCTCCAGAGAAACAGAACCAACAGGAGATATCTGTAAATATGAGATTTATAAAGGTATCTCACGCAACCACAGGAATGGGAGAGTTCAAAATTCGTAGGGCAGGCTGTGAATCTGGTAACTCCAATGAAGGGTCTAGATGAACTCCACAGGAGAGGCTGCTGACTGAAAAAGAAAAAGTCTCTCTTCTTCCTTAAAAGCCTTCAACTGATTGGATTATATCATTGTGGGGGTGGGGGTGCATGCCTTAGTTGATTACAGATGCAATCAGCCACAGATGCAATCAACTTGAATGATGAGTTAATACATCAGCCTTCTGGTTTCTACACCCAGCCATGAAATCTCCTTACAGCAATGGTTAGGCCAGTGCTTGCGTGACCAGGCAACTGGGCCTAATCACTTGGCCAAGTTGACCCCAGAACCTAATCATCATACACTGAATGTATACTTTGGGTGGTTTCTATGTTTTGTGAAAATATTTGAATAAAACTTCATTTAAATAAAAAAGTAATCTTTTCCCAAAATTGTTTAGATGCACAATAGAAATATTGACTGATGAAATAATATGTCTGTGATATGTTTGAAAATATTGTGAGGGCTTGGATCACAAGCGAATGGGTAAAACAAGATGACACAAGATTAGCCACATACTAGACTAGTTGAAGCTGGAGAATGGGTACATCAAGTTCATTATGCTATTCTACCTTTGTATATGGTTTGACAATTTCCATAATAAAACTTTTTTGGGGGGGAGAGGGGGTGCATGGTCTAGGAATCGAACCCAGTTCTCCTGCATGGAAAATAAAACATTTTTTAAAAAAGTAATATAAACTGTAGCAGATTATATTTTCCAAAGATGGCTGCAATAATATATTCCATCCTATAGGCTCTTCTTATAGCGTGACATCAATTGGGATGTACCCTTGTGAGTACCTCAACCAATAGCAAAGAAAGACTAAGTGACTTCTAAAGCCAGGTCAGATCTACCATGTACCTTCACCTCGCTCTCTTGAGTTGCTCTCTCTTGGAACCCAGCCCCCATGCTTCAAAAAAAGACAACCAACCATAAGGAAAGGTCATGTTTAAGTGTTATAGCCAACAAAAGGTACCATCCAACAGTCAGCATTAATCACAAGAAACATGAATGAGCAAGCCCCTTCAAATGATTCCAACTCCCACTCACTGAGTCATCCTACCTTTACAGTCACATTACCTGAAACCACATGGAGTAAGATTACCTGTCCCTTCAAGGAGCAGACACAGCCATTCCCACCAAGTAAGTCTTGCTCAAACTGCAGAATCATGAGCAAAGTAATGACTGTAATATTTTTGTTTTGTTTTGTTTTTTTGCATGAGCAGGCAGCAGGAATCAAACCCGAGTCTCCAGCATGGCAGGTGATAACTCTGCCATTGAGCCACCAAGGCCTGCCCTGACTGTTATATTTTAAGTCACTAAGTATGGGATGGTTTGTTGTGCAACAATAGGTAACTGTAACACAAGCTCTTAAATACAATTTGGAAGATGCAGAAAATGAGAATTTAAGTATCCTAAGTTTCACACTATTAACATTTTGGCCTATATTTTACACATTTATCAAGAAAACATTTGATCCATCCACCTGAAGTCTATGGTAGTTTCAAGCTATGTACCCCAGGAAAACATGTTCTTAAACTTAATCTATTCTTGCAGGTGTGAAACCATTGTAAATTGGACCTTTTGATGAGGTTACGTCAATTAAAGTGTGGCTCAAATTAATCAGGACAGGACTTAATTCTATTATTAGAGTCCTTTAGAAGCGGAATGAAATTCAAAGAGAAAGCCACAGAGGAACAGTCAGAAGTTGAAAGCAGTGAAACAGAAAGAGAAGAGAGGAGCCAGGAGAGGCCGCCATGTGTACTGCCACATGAAAGAAAAGTTAAAGACCAAGGATCGCCAGCAGACAGCTCCAGAATGTAACAGTCTTCAGGGAATAAACACTTCTTTGATGATAACTTGATTAGGGCTTTTCTTAGCCCCAAAACCATGAACCAATAAATTTCCACTGTTTAAGCCAACACTGCATGGCATTTACTTAAGCAGGCAGGAAAATAAAAATTGACTTCAAATACTTGGTTTTTACAAGAATAATGGATTAAATTTTTAAAGGCAGTCTATTCTTTACAGCTGGTTAGAAACAGGAAGGAAGAACTTGAGCATCCATTGTACTTTTCTTATTCTCAACTATTTCTTTCACTTACCTGTCCTAAATGAGATGTCTGGAAAGATTGCTGACCCAGAGTTTTGCTGCAACAGTAGCTACACTGGTCTTCTCTGGAAAAAGTTGCTTAAGCCCCAAATCTGAAATTTTCAAGGAAAGAAAATCCTAAATATAAACACCTCCTTTCAATCACTTTTGATTCTATCTCTATAGTTGAATGAGGGCTGATGGAGTGAAGTAAGATACATGGAAGTGAATGAAAGGACAAATTTTAAAAAGGAGTTGGGTAATTTAGGATTAAGCACTTGTTCTACTTCTTGCTAACTGTATGATCTTTGCTAAGTGAGGAAATCTCTGTTCCTAAGTCTCATTATGTGATGAAGATTGGAGAGACAGGATCAAAATTCTGGGCCGGAAGTCAGAAGACCCAGGTTTTAAACTCAGTTATCACACTGCTGTCAGAACTTTGATTCTTCTCTGGGCTCAGTTTCTTCATCTTCAAAAGCAGAGGGGTGAATTAGATAGTAGTTTCTGAAACCTAATCCTTGAATAGGTGCCAGCTATGACAAAAAATAAAAATGCACGTAAAGTTACCAACTGTGCTTATTATGAGATTGTCCTTCCTATTTTTTAATGTAAAATTGCCCCTTTTATGAGATGATGTAATAGTAGTAGTTGGTTTTAAACAGGCTAAAGAATCGAAATAAAAAAACTGTTACCCTATGTAAGCAATCTAAAATTATTTTTAGAAATTTTTATTGTTTGTATGATTTACATGAGCTCTAAAATTCCTCCTACTCCTAAGATTCTACATATTCATTCACTATTCAACTAATATTTATTATGTAACAATCTGTAACAGCTACTGTACTAGCTGCAGGAACCTTAAAATAAATAAGATTAGTCTTTGCTTTAAAAAAAGCTCCAAAAAAAAAAAGCTCCCAATCTAATAAGGAACAGACATGTTAACATCTATTACAATATAATATGTTATATCATCTAATAGTATTTATGCACCCTATGATATATAAAAGACAGAATGAGTTTTAAAATTAAGTAGGATTTTAGAGTGAGTCTGGTAGTTGTATGAGAAGTTGCATAACCTCTTTGAACAGTGATCAAAGAACACCAGAAACCCAGGAAATACCACAAGCCACTGAGGAGTGTTGCATACAAAAGGAAGAGTGAAGAGTAGGGAGTGGGGAGTGGGGCTGGGGTGGGGGTAGGGAACCACAGCAGAACAGTGGCTGTCAAATGGTACACTCACTCAATTCAGTTACTATCAGCTTGACTACCTAAATGCGAAATGGACTTTTCTGAAGTCACCCACATTTCTGGACTGACCCAATCTGGTCCCTGGGGGCAAAATACCCTAACAGGAAAGAAACCACAGGTGGAAAAGCCTCATGGAGGAAAAAAAAGGAGGAGGTGGGTTAAACTGAATTGCAAGTTTCAGAATAAGTTGGACCAAATATCAACAAAGAGCTATAACACAAAGTCAATCAACAGTAAAACCCCAAACAAGAAAGAGAAATGTACCTTCGGAGTTACCTCATCAAGATAATCAGATGCCTTTACTGGAAAAAATTATAAGCCATATTAAGAAACAGGAAGATATAGCTCAGTCAAGAGAACAAATTAAAACTTTAGAAGAGATGCAGAATTTGGAACCAAATATATTTAAACCAAATATCTTTGGTTTGAATAACCAAAGATATTCAAACAAATCTCTTAATCAATTCAAGATAAAGGAAAATATGGGAGATGGGAACCCTAGATATGTGCATTGATACCACAAAGCTATCTGGGCCAAAGGAATAAGGATTGTCCCGTACTATATCCATGTACAGTTTGATTTGGAAATGTAACAAGGATGAAGAGTCACCAAATGAAGATTCACCAAACAAGCTCTATACAACGGTTATCTATGTACACATCACCACTTTTAAAAACCTAGAGTCAAGGAAAAAATGAGAATAAAAATTAAAAAAAAAAAAAAAGGCAAGAAACCTACAGGTCAAGGTGGATGAAAACTAACAGCTGATTATCAAATAAATTATTTTATTTTATCAAATAAAATTATAAAATTATTCTAAAAAATAATGATGCAGAAATGATGGATTGAATTGTGTACCCCAGTTTGGCCATGGTCTTGGTCCAATTTTGGTGAACGTGGATCTCTTTTAAACAGGGTCTCTTAAAGTGGTTACTCCAGTTAAGGTGTGGCCCAAGTAAATCAGGTTTGGCTTTAATCCAGATTAGTAAAATTCTTTATATCCAGAATGAAATTCAGGTATACAGAGAGCCACAGGAAGAAATCAATGGAACCAGAGGAGAAAGGAAAATACATCTGCATGTTCACTGCCACATGACAGAAAAGCCAAGTACCAACAAGGATCACTGTCAGCCAGCCCCAGAACATCAGTCTTTAGGGAGAAAGCAGCACCTCACTGATGTCTTAATTTCAGACTTCTCTTAGCTTCAAAAGGATGAGCAATAAATTCCAATTGTTCGAGCCAATGTATTGTAAAGTATTTGTTTTACCAGGAGGTCCACAGTAACTGATTGATTAAAAAGAAATCTTTAACGTAGATACAAAAAAATCAAAATCAGTGAAGCTAACTATATCACAACTTCTAAATTGGAATAAACACTGTGTTTGGTAATTATTTCTGAGTTTTATATTCCTAAAATATGAGCTGGTTTTTAATAAATAAACACCATCTGATTTAATCCTGTTACCTAGTCATATTATCCAGCAACCTCTTCACAAAGTCATCAAGAACAGTACCAACTGCAAATGCTCCACTCCATCAACTCCAGTTTGCAAATATATTCTAATAATTAAATACTGAATGAGTTAAAACTTGTAGTTTCTTTGCCTAACTTTATAATTACTTAAAATTAAAGTCAAATAAATCCCCATGTAAATTAACTCTCTTTTTCTTTTCAGCAAAAACCTCAAGGTATCTATAGAGCAAAATAGAATGAAGAACTCAAGTAAGACGATGTATCTGAAAGGCACATTTAGAATGTCACCAGCTAATGGAAGAAGAAATAATTGAGGTCTGAACCTTAGAGAATACAGCTTGTGGTCAAAATAAGTCAAAGGGAGAGCTAAGTCTGACATCAAAATAAATATCAAGAACTGAAAGCCGCAACCAATCTCATCCTACCCCTTGCATCCTCAAAATGTTGTGACTCTGGCATAAGACAAAATATTTAGTCAGGGCTCACTCCATGAAGAAATGGTAGGTATTCAAGATTTAAATCCAAAGCTAGTCATAGTCAAAACTTGATTGAACTCAAGAACTAAATGTTTCCAGGTGTGAGAGCACTGTATCCTGCTTAGCCAAGTACTCGCCTCATGGGATACTGTCCTCTGCACGAATCTGTAAAGCAAAGACAAGTCAACACATCACTTGCCTAAGGAAACCAAAACAGGTATGTTGAACTGGAGAATCATTTAGAGGGTTGTATCCTCACTTAAAAAGATAGACAGAAACAGAATGGAAAAGATGAATGCATTACATATAGAAAGGATAAACAGATATGATTCACATTTTTGTTTCAATTCTTTGTGTGTGCATGTGAGGGGGGAAAAATCAAAAAAGCTTAAGATTAATTGTCACAAAAAAACACTTCTACAAGTTCACCTAAAGATACAACCAAGGTATGTCTGTGATAACAGAATGGAAAAAAAATCCAAATGTCTATCTTTAGTAGAAGGGATAAATTTGTGGGGCAATTAAATAATTAATATCAAGATCTGAGAAACAAACCACAGTTAGACACAAATATGGATGAATATTAAATATAATGCTGATTAAAATAAAGCAAACAAGAATACAGTATGATTTCATTTTTACAGTTAAAAACAAAACTAAACAAAAAGTTTTTAAATATATACAAATGTAGTAAACTTGAAAAAAAGGGAATGGCAGCAGTAACACAAACAGACACTTGCACTCTGATGTTCATAGCAACATTATTCACAATCACCAAAAGATGGAAACAATTCAAATACCCATCAACAGACAAATGGATTAACAAAATGCGGTATATACATACGATGAAATATTATGCAGCACTAAGACAAAATGACATCCTGAAGCACATGACAAGGTGGAAGAACCTTGAGGACATAATGCTGAGTGAAATAACCCAGACACAAAAGGATAGATACTGTATGACTCCCCTTTTATGACCAGGGTAAAGGTAAAATCAGAGGCTTGTAACACTGAATATAGGGGACTTAGAGATACATAGAAGTTATGGGTGAACAGTTAGCTACTGAGGTTGAACTCCAGTGTAAGGGAATAGACAGAAGTGAAGGCGGTTCTCTAGCGGGTGTTAAGTAATATTTCCATACTGAAGGTAAACATGATTGAAAAGGGTTGTACAAATCTATGAGTCCCACTGATTAATAAACTACAAATATAAATAAGTTCTTACAAGAACTACTCAAAGGTATGATTCATGTACAAAGAATGTTTAAGTTCAGGGTACAGGGGAAAAACTGCTATGCATGCTATGGGTTATGTTTAACAGGAAAACATCAGCAGTATCACAGTAACAGCAGGGGTAAATAATGGGGGGAGGTACAAGAGTTAAGGGGAGGTTTAGATCTCTTATTTGGTGAGGGTGTGTTTATTGGTTATCTTTCTCCTGGAAACAATGAAATTCTCTAAAATTGAGAGTGTTGTTGGACTGTGAACTTTGGACATTATACATGATGCTAATGAATGCAGGTGGCTGAAGGATACACTGACGGAGAAGTAGACTGGTGAACGACGGTGTAAACTTATGATCGAATATTGCACAGCAATAAAGGAACGAAGTTGTGAGGCATACAACAATGTGAATGAACCTGTGGGACATTTGGTGAGGCAAAATAAGCCAGACATGAAAGAACAATTATTGTATGGTTTCCTTTAGAAAACGCTTATAAGAAAACGGGGCCTAGATTGTAAGCTCTTTTAGCAGACACATTTAGTCCAGAGTGGTAATTATTATTTCTGGATTTTGAGAGGCGGTTTTATATGTGTGTAACGTGGTATTTAGAGATAAGAATGAAACCAATCAGATCAGGATTAAAGCAATTCAAAACACAGGGATAAAGAATACAATGTCTATATTTCAGAACCGCACCTACTCTTTGAGACCAAAGAAGAAAGGCTTGTTTGGCCTGGAAATTTAATTTTCTGTAGAACATAATCTAACTCAACCTATCTGGATAGCTCATTTGAACAACTGAAACACAGGGAGCCCAGAAAAAGAATGAGGGCCTTTAATTCTGTATAGCTTAATGCAATACCTGGATACATCCTAAAATATATTAAGCAGATAATCAAAAAGTATTGGCAAAGTCCTTGAGGGATGGAAGAAAAACTATGGAACTATTAAACTTTACCACTGGGGAAAGCCCTGATACTGTGTTAAACATTAGGGGCACCCAAATCAATAGAGCAAGCCCTTGATCTTGAGGCTTACTCTTGTGAAGCTTACACAGGTAGCAGAAAAGCTTAGCCTACCTATAGGTATGCCTAAGAGTTACTTCTGGAGGTCCTCTTCTGTTGCTCAGATGTGGCCTCACTCTCTCTAAGCCCAACTCTGCAAATGAAATCATTGCCCTCCACCCTGCATGAGACATGATATCCAGGGGTGAAGGTCTCCCTGGCAGCATGGGAGATGACTCCCAGGGATGAATGAGTCCAGCCCTGGCACTGTGGGATCAACAATGCCATTCTGACCAAAAGGGGGAAAAGAAGTATAACTAATGAAGTATCAGTGGCTGAGAGCATTCAAATAGAGTCAAGAGGCTATTCTGGAGGATATTCTTAGTCAAGCTTCAGTTAGATATTGCTACCTATCATAACTTGCCAAACCCCAACAAAAAGCATTCCAGCCAATACTAAAGAACACCTAGGACAATAAATAAGATTCTACAAAGGTTCCACATACTAGGGTAACTTACCAGAAACCTACAACCTCCAGATGGGTCCCTGGACCAGATAAGTCCTGAAACCTAGAGGGCCCAGCCTCTCCAGAGCATCAGCTAGCTCTATCTCCTTACTTCATAGTTTGACAATTCTTTCTAACATGAAAAAGTTAGAATGGCCAAGGCCCAAATATCCCTAAAGAGTGAGACAGAAAGGTCAAAGGTGATGATAGAGTTATACAGAGAAGGTAGGTTTAATAAACGAATAGGATTGCTGAATCATTAACCTGATTATTTCTTTTAGAATCTAGTATCTTAGAGTAGCTAGAAGTAAAAACCTAAAATTGTGGAATTGTAACCCATACCAAACTCTGAAATCTGTTCTACAACTAACTGTTGTGCTGTGCTTTAAAATGTATTGCCTTTTTGTATATATGCTATTTTCCAATGCAAAAAAATTGACTATGATAAAAAAATATTTATTCCTTCTAGCCTCATATGTTCAAGAACAGCTGGAAGGAAAAAAACCAAGATGATGGTAGGGTAGGCCATGAAAAACTCTGGTATTTGTCCTGTAACTACTTATTAAGAGTGCTTTGAAAACTATTGCTTTTTTCTTTCTTTGCTTTGTATATATGTTATATTATACAATAAAAAAGAAAAAAAAAGGAACGACAAAATTCACAATAGTTTTGATTCCTAGTAGAGTGACAGATAAATAGAAATCAAGGATAATAACTCTAAAAATATTGCTGATGTTTGATTTTTAAGCTGGGTAATAGGTTCACAGGTATTGTTTTATAATATACACAGTACCATATTCCCGTATATGCATCACATACTTTATAATAAATATGAAGAGGAAAGAGGATGGGAAGGGAGAAAGGAGGAGGGAAAGAAAATAGTAAAGAAGAAAGGGAAGGAAGAAAGAGGGAAGGAAAATAGACACCTATGTAGGTCAACATGGACCTCCTGTCTCTCCCTGAAAGAGCAACATGGACTGACTGACATATAATATAGGATCTATCCTAGAACTCCACTAAGAGATTTTATTTTTTAAGGGCAAAAACTGAAATGAAATGCAAGTTAATAACCTATCTATACTCAATTTTTAAAGATATTACCATAATGCCTAATATAAGAGAAAAAAAAGTAGTTTTTAATAAAATAATATATACACTGAGCCTGCCCCAGCTACTGGTTAGGGAAACCTCCCCACACAGGTCACAGCTGATAGTGCTTGCAAGGAGCCGGGAGGCAGATCCAAACGTCCACTGTGGTGGGGTAGGGCCTCTGGGCACAGCGAGTGATCACGTGGACAGACGGATGCCGGGAATAGCCGGCTCCCTAGGCGCGGTGTCTGGCGGACCAACTGGGTGCTGCGGGACGGGTTGCTTTCCTGGGCACTGGTGGGCTTCCCATTCCCCCCAGCGGTGACTGGCGGACTGGCCACCACGGGCCGGGAGCATGCCCGCTATTTTTAAGCCACTGGAGGCCAGGAAGGGTAGACCTGAGGAAGGATGAACATAGGAGCATAGAGAGCACAACCTGTGGGTAAGAAGGGGTAATGGCAGGCAGGCTAACTCCTTATCTGCGTAGATTTTTTTTTGCTAATATTATTCCCCCCTTTCTAATATATTCTTTCTATATATTTTTATTAAATAATATGTTTTCTCATTATTTTTTTATTTTTCATTTTACAGATACTTTGTATTTTTATTGATTCTTTTCATTTCTTACTTTATATATGATTTTTATTATTCTATTTCATTTATTTATTTTTTCTTAAACTTTCTCTCCCTATGGTGGACACCAGTGTGAGTTCACTACCAATATATTTTGGGGTATCTCCTTTTGACTTAGGGGCCTACTACTGTTGTTTTGTTGTTGTTCTTGTTGTTGTTTTTCATGTTTGTCTTATATTCTTAATTTTTTAATTTATTTCTCTCTTCTTTTTTTTGGGGGGGGAAGGGAGCATGGGCAAGGAGTCAAGCCTGGGTCCCCCACATGGTGAGCAGCTATTCTACCACTGAAGTAAACATGCATCCCAGCCTAGCTTCTAATAGACCCTCAAGTTAAACTGTAACCCCTATACGAAACCCAGACCTTGATTTGGCGAGGAAAAACTAACAAACTAAGTGCAAACGTTAACCTTCAACATGAATCCAGGTAAATACAAAACTTTGCATGAGTGAAAGAAAAAACTTGCAAAATAACCATATCAAGATAATTAAATGCCCTGAACCCATAGAAAATCAACAAACACATGAAGATCCAAGCAAAAAAGGCCCAGCCAAATGACCAAATTAAAATTCCAGAGGGGATACAGACTAGGGAACAACTATTCAAGGATGTTTATAAAGAAATAAAGAATATCAGGAAGACACTAGAAGAGCATAAAGAGGAATTAATTAAATAGAAAAATGGCAGATCTCACAGAAATGAAAGATACAGTAGGCCAAATTAGAAATATATTAGAGATACACCACAGCATATTTGAAGAACCAGAAGGAAGAATAAGTAAGATAGAAGACAGAATAATTAAACTAGAGCACGCAAAAAAAAATGGCAAGAAAAATGGAAAAAAACACAAAGGATTTTAGGGAAACGATGGACAACAAGAGTGTACAAATACAAGACTGCTTGGTGTCCCAGAAGGAGAAGAGAAGAGTAAAGGGTTGGGAGACTTAGTTGAAGACATAAGCAGGGAAAACGTCTCAACCCTTATAAAAGACGTAAATATACGAATCAAAGAGGTCCCACAAACTCAAGACAAAACAAATCTGAATACGGTCCAGACACATGCTAATCAAACAGTCAAATGTTGAAGAGAACAGAAAGTCCTGAAAGCAGCATGACAAAAGCAGTCTACTATACACAAGGGAGAACAAATAAGACTGACTTTGGACTACTCAACAGGCACCATGGAAGCAAGAAGGCAGTGGTATGATATATTTAAAATCCTGAACAAGAAAGGTTTTCAGCCAAAAATTCTTTATCTAGCCAAGTTATTCTTCAAAGTTGAGAGAGAGAAAAAAATCTTTAAAGACAAAGATTAAGAGAACTAGTCAAAAAGAAACCTGCCCTACAAGAAATACTAAAAGGAGTCCTATCAGTTAAAAAAAAAAGATTGGAGAGGGAGATCTGGAGGACAGCAAAGAGTTGAAGACTAAGAGCAACAGGAACTTAAAGAATAGAAAGAGAGAAAAGGAAAAGAATATATAGGTCTGACAAATAAAAACTAAAGGATAAGATGTCAGAGTCAAGAACTGCTTTTGCAGTAATAACTTCGAACATTAAGGGACTAAACTCACCAATTAAAAGATACAGATTGGTAGAATGGATTTAGAAACATAATCCATCTATATGCTGTTTACAAGAGATGCATCTTAGGCTCAAGGACACAATTAGACCAAAAGTGAAAGGATGGAAAAAGATCTTCTATGCAAGCTGTAACCAAAAGAAAGCAGAAGTAACAATACTAATATGAGATAAAATAGACTTTAAATGTAAACATAAGAGACAAAGAAGGACACTACATATTAATAAAAGGGACAATTCATCAAGAGGAAATAACAATCATAAATGTGTACACTCCCAATCAAAGAGCTCCAAAGTACATGAGGTAAATACTGGCAAAATTGAAGGAAGCCATAGAATTTTCAATAATTACAATGGAAGACTTCAATACACTACTCTCCACTACAGATAGAACAACCAGACCGAGTATCAACAAAGAAACAAAGAACCTAAACAATGGGATAAATGAATTAGACCTAATAGATATGTATAGATCATCATATCCCAAAACGCCAGGACATACATTCTTTTTTTCTTATTAATTTTTTGAAAAAATATTACAAGAAAGAAATACAAACATCCTTAACATATGCTCATTCCATTCTACATATATAATCAGTAATTCACAATATCATCACATAGTTGCATATTCATCATCATGATCATTTCTTAGAACATTTGCATCAATTCAGAAACAGAAATAAAAAGACAACAGAAAATAAAACGAAAACAGAAAAAAAAAATTATACATACCATACCCCACACCCCTCCCTTTCATTTATCACTAGCATTTCAATCAAAATTTATTTTACTTTTGTACCCCTATTGTTTATTTTTATTCCATATGTTCTACTCATCTGTTGACAAGGTAGATAAAAGGAGCATTAGACACAAGGTTTTCACAATCCCACAGTCACACTGTGAAAGCTGTATCATTATACAATCCTCATCAAGAATCATGGCTACTGGAACACAGCTCTACATTTTGAGGCAGTTCCCTCCAGCCTCTCCATTACATCTTGGATAACAAGGTGATATCTACTTAATGCGTAAGAATAACCTCCAGGATAACCTCTCGACTCTGCTTGGAATCTCTCAGCCATTGACACTTTGTCTCATTTCACTCTTCCCCTTTTTGGTCCAGAAGGTTTTCTCAATCCCCTAATGCTGGGTTTCAGCTTATTCTAGAGTTTTTCTCAATCCCTTGATGCTGAGTCTCAGCTCATTCCAGGATTTCTGTCCCATGTTGCCAGGAAGGTCCACACCCCTGGAAGTCATGTCCCACGTAGACAGGGAGGGTGGTGAGTTTGCTTGTTGTGTTGGCTGGAGAGAGAGGCCACATCTGAGCAACAAAAGAGGTTCTCTTGGGGGTGACTCTTAGGCCTAATTTGAAGTAGGCTTGACCTATCCTTTGTGGGGTTAAGTTTCATAGGAACAAACCCCAAGGCTGGGGGCTCAGCCTATAGTTTTGGTTGTCCACACTGCTTGTGAGAATATCAAGAATTCAACTTGGGAAGTTGAATTTTCCCCTGTTCTCACCATTCCCTGAAGGAGTCTTTGCAAATACTTTTCCATTCACTGATCAAATCACTCTGGGATTCATCAGGGCATCACTCTAGACAAACCAACAAAATCTCATGTCCTACCCAAAGTTCCATGTACTTATATTGTTCAACCAACTATCTACATAAGTCATATTAGGAAATGCACTAGTCAAAATAAAAATTTTGTACCAAATAAACATTTTTTGTTTTAGTCTCACACATAAGTTGAAATTTTAAAATATTAATTACCATCTATTTTCAGCACCCTGCAGTAATGACATTCCTTTGTTCTTCCTCATGCAAAAACATTTTTTAAATTTGTACATTTAGTCACTATCATTATACACTCTAGACATTCCTAGATTATACCAGCTCAATCTTTATCTTCTATCTTTCTTTGTGATTTCATTTGTGCCCCCAGCCCTCCTCCCTCTATCATTCTCACATTCAGTATTTTAACATAATTGTATTACAGTTAGGTAGTATTCTGCTGTCCATTTCTGAGTTTTTATATTCAGTCCTGTTGCACAATTTGCATCCCTTCAGCTCCAGTTACCCAATATCTTACCCTAGTTCTATCTCCTGATGGTCTCTGTTACCAACGAAATAGTCCAAGTTTATCCACTAATGTCAGTTCATATCAGTGAGACCATACAGTATTTGTCCTTTTGTTTCTGGCTAATCTCACTCAGCATAATGTCCTTAAGGTCCACCCATGTTGTTACATACTTCATAAGTTTATTCTGTCTTACAGCTGCATAATATTCCATCGTATGTATATGCCACAGTTTGTTTAGCCACCCGTCAGTTGATGGACATTTTGGCTGTTTCCATCTCTTGGTAATTGTAAATAATGCTGCTATAAACATTGGTGTGCAAATGTCAACTTGTGTCCTTGTCCTCATGCCCTTTGAGTAGAGACATCATATAGATGGGTGGTCCTGTTTTTTAATCCATTCTGCCAGTCTGTCTTTTGACATTTAGTGTTATTACATTAACATTTAGTGTTATTACTGTATGGGGAGTACTTTCTTCTACCATTTTGCCTTTGGATTTTATATGTCATATCTAATTTCCCTTGTTTTTACTTTTACTCATTATCTTCCTTTCTACACTCATCTCCACACCTCTCTCTCCTGTCTTTTCATATCTGCCTCTAGTGCTCCCTTTCGTATTTCTTGCAGAGCTGGTCTCTTGGTCACAAATTCTCTCGGTGATTTTTTGTCTGAAAATGTTTTAATTTCTCCCTCATTTTTGAAGGACAATTTTGCTGGATAAAGAATTCTTGGTTGGCAGTTTTTCTCTTTTAATAATTTAAATATATTATCCCACTGTCTTCTCGTCTCCATGGTTTCTTCTGAGAAATCTACGCATAGTCTTATTGGGCTTCCCTTGTATGTGATGGATTGCTTTTCTCTTGCTGCTTTCAAGATTCTCTCTTTCTCTTTGACCTCTGACATTCTGATTAGTAAATGTCTTGGAGTATGTCTATTTGGATCTATTCTCTTTGGGGTACGCTGCACTTCTTGGATCTGTAATTTTAAGTCTTTCATAAAAGTTGGGAAATTTTCAGTGATAATTTCCTCCATTAGTTTTTCTCCTCCTGTTCTAGTTT